>PVIH01012659.1:0-62450 GCA_004025045.1 Sigmodon hispidus | reverse complement strand
AACGCCTCCCCACAATAAGAAGGAAGAGTGAGCACAGATAGCTGCCGAGGGCCCGCCCTGCAATACTATCCCCTCTCCATCACCCCCAAAGCTCCTTGGTACAGCACACACCAACAAAAGCACTAGGTGAAAAAGCATGGCAAAAGCCAGTGGTGCACACCTCTCATCTGCTACCCGCTAACTTATCTATAGTCGCCTTTCCCCATGATTCTTTCTGGCTACTTGGCAATCTAGTAGCTTCCTACGAAAAAGACAAATACATCCCTGGTCCAAAGAAATTCGCCAGAATTAGGTATCCAAACTTTTCCTAAGATCCTTATGAGAGAGTGCCTGTTCCCTAGACAGACCTACAAGAGAGAACTAAGTAAGCTGTGAGGTCCTACTGGTCTGATTAGCACCCAGACCGCAGGATCCTCTGTGTATTAGTAATGAGTGCTATTTTTACTATTCTACGGTAAGAGGGAAGCAAATAAACCTGAAATTCTACCATTGTGACCCAGCATGGTGACACATGCCTTTAGTCTCAGGAGGTAGAGACAGGTGGATCTCTTCAAGTTCTGGACCAGCCTCATCGACATAGGGATTTCCAGGCTAGCCAGGGCTACTAGTGAGACCATCTCCAAACAACAAAATACAGTGCATTTCACCATAATGGATTTACCCAAAGCTCTCATCCTGAGACACTTTTCTTGAGATTACATATAAATTCCCCCCCAAAGGATCAAAGGCCAGCCTGGGTCTCAGTGGCAGAGCACTTGACAAAAACACGAAAAGCTCTGGCTTCTAGAACCAGAAACAAGATAAATTTTAAAAAGGATCAAACAGGATAGCATATTTGGTGGAGAAAAGGTTATTACAAATTTACCCCCAAAAGCAAATATTGTAGTTGATGCTGTATGAAATAAAAGTATATTTTATTAAAAAAAATATCTTCAGTAGTTTTAACCACTATTTTATATTTTTATTTCAAAGTTATTTTATGGGGGGTTGAGAAGATAGTTCAGTGGGTCAGAATACTGCCGTGCAGGCAAAAGGTCATGAGTCTGAATCTCCAGGACCCGAATAAAAGCTGAGCATTTCTATATGTCTGTAATGCTGGGACCGACAAGTGAATTCTGGGGCCTCACTGCCAGCAGCCTAGGTGAAATGCCAAGTTCCAGGCTCAGTGAGAAACTCAAAGTTAAAGGCCCGGAGATAGAGCTCAACAGTTAAGAGCATTTACTGTTTTGTCAGAGGACCCATATTTGATTCTCAGTACCCACACGGTGGCTCACAACTGTCTGTTACTCCAGTTCCACTTCATCCAACACCCTCTTCTAGTTACCATGGACACCAGACATGCACGTGGTGCACAGACATATGTGCGTGCAAAACACCCCTACACAACAGATAAAATGATTTTAAAAAATAAAGTAGAAATAAATAAAGACATTGACATCCTCTGGCCTCACAGGCATGTGCTCCACATGCACATGAACACATACAATGTACGTACACCATAATTTTTAAACATTATTTACATACGAAAAAAGCATTGCATTTGAATCCATATAAGAAAGAAATATTATTTCAGAGCTGAGGTCTATCCAACCCAGATGACCTACTAGGAGACAAAAAGTACCCAATACTGGGCAGATAAAAAGGGAGGCGTTACATGTACCTTCTCCCCCTGCCTTGTTCTTGTACACATTATGGTTTCTATTCTTGATGGCAGTTTATAAGAGAGAGGAATAAAGTTCTAAAATGAATTTCTTCAATCTGTGATTTTACTTCGATCCAGTGAGCTTCTGAGCATCAGTTATGAGTCTAGCAGTAACAGATGCAGTGGGTGACGACAGACATCAATAAGAGACATGCAATATCTGCCTCTGGCGACCACTGCTACCCCTACATCTCCATTAAGCCCTTCTGTCTTTGATTCTCAGCTTCTTCCTTTCCCAATGAACCAATGCCATCTTTAGATACAGCCTCATTATGTGCAATTATATAAATTACTCAGTATATAGTTCTAGGGCAGTGGTTCTCAGTTTTCCTAATGCTGTGACCCTTGAATACAGTTTCTCATATTGTGATGATCCCCCCACCATAAAATTATAAAATTGCCACTTTATAACTGTAATTTTTCTACTGTTATGAATCATAATGTAAATATCTGATATTTCTGATGGTCTTAGGTGACCTCTGTGAAATGGTCATTTGACACCCTGATCCCCCAAGGTGTCACAGCCCACAGGGGGTACCCTTCACCTTAGAGTCTAAATTATGAAGCAATTACTCCAAAGTTCCAGTGCCACACTCTGCAATCTCTTTGTCACTCTTATCATCGGTACAATTGTCCTGGTACAGCAGTGTCATTCAGATGAGTGAGCTAAAGACCATGTCATCAGTTTGTTCTCACTTCTACCAAACGAACATTCCTGTTGATAAGCTGCCAATACCCCAGGCCTTCTGGGACTGGAAAATGCAGAAATGGAGACCCCCCTGCTCTGAATCTCAAAGATTGGAGGTTGGATTATGTTTGGGGAATGTCTGAAGACTGACATCAGGACTCTGCACATTCCAGGCAAGTGCCAAACTGCTAATGTGGCATCCCAGCTCTGAAATCTCATTGTAAACCCTTGCCCAGAATGGAGAAATGTCTACCTGCTGACAGTATTGGTTCAGTACCATTTCCACCTATCCTGAAGCCTGATTACTGCCTGGATCTGGCCCCCATGATCTGTCTTCCAACATCCCAGGTTGGTCAAAGGTAGATTTTTTTCTTAGTTGTGGCTAGAGGCTTTACATAGTGGTTCTCAACCTGTGGATCATGACCCCCATGGGAGGTCAAATATCAGATACCCTGAATATCAGATTTTTACATTGCAATTCATAACTACAGCAAAATTACAGTTATGAAGTAGCAATGAAATAATGTTATGGTTGGGGGTCACCACAGCATGAAGAGCTGTAGGTTAAGAACCCCTGCTCTATAGCATAGGCTCTGGGCCTGGCCGCTCTGAGCACAAGCAAGTCTTGAGTACCAAGTACCTCTCATTGGTTCCACAACTCACTGAGTTTCCGATCCTGAATGGATCATTTCCTTTAGAAGCTCCTGTCACCTCGTGGACAAATTGGAGATAAGGCACGGATAGATTATGGAGAATTATATGATACACTTCAGGCTAGCTACTGCTTAACAGTGTCCCCAAACACCTAAGCAACAACAGCTCCTTTTCATGAATTGCAATGGGTGCTACAGTGTGAGACCACAGGGTGCAGGTGGTATATCTAAGCCAAAACCTTCAATAGTCAATCAATCGGAACCCAGCGGTGGTCCTTCTCTACGCACAGAGCTCTTTTTTCTGCTTCAGTCCGCCTACTGATCTTACTGTCCTAGATCCTGCGGATGGACAGAGGGTTCATGAGGACATACTACACATGGCTAAGGGAGCAGAAAGTCATTTCAGCCCAGGACATCAAACCTCTCACCCAGCAGAACAAACTGCAAGTAACGGAGTTCTTCCACCTTCAAATGGAGTGCAATTATTTTTATCTAAAGCAAGAGACTGACATAGAAACTGTGAGTCCAGTTTTCTCAGAGGCAGGTATTTTGTTGGCTTTCTATCAAAATTGAGTCAGTGATGCCCAAGAGACAGCATCATTTCTTCTTGCCAACTAATATTGAGCTCCTAAAGCAAAACAGAATTTCAGAAAACTTGCCTCTAATTGCATGAGCTCAGCACCCTTCCATATTTAAAGACTTTGCTAATGATATCAACAAATGTGACTTTTAGGATATTGCATAATAACCTATGGCAACATTTTGAGGATCTGAACTGCTTGGTGAGAGTGGTATTTTCCAAATGATGAGTACAAACTATGGGTAAAACGTGTCTACTCAAATGGTGACCAGTGGATCTTAACTATGCATATACAAGTGTATTGATAAGGCTTCAGATAACACTGCACCTAAATATCAAGAAATCACTCTTTTTCAAGTTCTGGTAAGAAACAAAACAGAAATATCTGAAATTATCTAAAAGGACATATTGAAATAATCTGTTTGTCCAAATATTTACTTGCATAAGGCCAGATTTTTAAATTCTTCAGTGTAATACATGGACACAAACAGCATGCTGAAAGAAGAATGAGATTCCTGTTGTCCTCTGTGAGCCAACCATTAAATAGATGCTAAGAAACAGAAAAAAATCTCTACTCTTGCTATTTCTAGAAGTTATTTTCACAAGATAATTGCTTAATTTATCATGAGTTTATAGTTGTAACTTCTAAGAAGGTTTACTGTTTTTTATCCATTCTTTATTATTCATGTGGCTGTAGATTATCTGTGTGAGTGCACGCCACACATGTGCAGGTACCTGGGGAGGCCAGACGAGAGCATCAGATCCTCTGGAACTGGAGTTAAAAGTGGTTGTGTGCCTCTTGATACGGGTGCTATGAACTGAACTCAGATTCTCCTTTCAACTTGCAAATGCTAAGGTCTAGCTAGTCTTAGTCTGGCTCATTCTCCACCATCGTATTACACAGCATCATCTACCAAATGTGTGATTTGGGTTGCTTGATTCCTTAAGTTAAAGATCAATTATGTCTAATCCGTGACCCCCAACCTCAGACCATGCCCAGACCCTTGGCCATACTCTACAAATATCAGCTCAAGAACTAGAAACTCATATTAAAGTACAGGCTAATCCTTGGACCTCAATGGCAGAGGAACTAGAGAAAACTAGACTTAAAAACAGAGTGACCCCCTCCATGATCCAGTCTGCTCCCCAGCCTCCCCTCTGCCACCTCTTCCCAGACAGTGTGCTTGTCCCAGTGAGTATAGCCTGAAGATGCCTAAGCCATCCAGCATGGCTGCTCACCTAAACCAGAAAAAGGGTGGAGACATGAGACCTATTGCTCAAAATATGAGAGATAGGCCTCATCCTTTTGTGGGAGGGATTCAGTGGGGAGAAGAGAATAAAGGAAGTGGGAAGCCTACAAAACTCCTCTTGGGAAAGCTGCATATTTCAACACTCATAATCCCACATCAGCCTCAAGCTGGAAATCAGTACATTCTGTGGGCTTCTGGGTAGTCTAAGCCAAGGACTTAGACTTGGATGTCTTTGGCCTGCTTACAAATCTATCTTGCTAGCTGCTGTGACTTCATATTCGATTGGGAGAGCTCCAGATCTGGGGGTGGGGGAGCTCTTGATAAGTGAACCGTCAGAGCCCAAACAATGGCTTTCTCTGTGCAGCTGGCTATGCACCTGTCCCTGCACAGGGCCCTCTGTGCTTGTCTTTCTGTACACAGTAATGGCCATACATAGGCAGGACTTATAAATACCCTCCAGAGCAGAAGTGAAACCACCCATCAGTTCCCCTTTTCTCTGCTTAGCTGGAGCCCTGCAGCTGAGTACAGCTGCTAAGGATGCACATCCTCAGGCACAGTTGAGTGGATTGACCTGCTTGTAGCATTCTAGGGCAGGGAAACTTCTGGCTAGCATCCTCCTTAGAATGAAATGGGACACAGACTGACTAAAGAACTAAATTGATCACTGAGAAACTACAAGCTAAAAAGAAGAGAAAAAAGGGGGCAGGGGTGGGAGGGGGGGCTCAACCACATCCACTGGCCTTGGGGTGAACATTTACCTGTACATAGAATGTCCTGGAGGTGGTTATGATCTCGAACAGGTTGTCCCTCATTAAGAGATCGCTAGGCGGGGAGAGAGAAAGAACATTATAGCAGACATTGTGAGTGCTTTATTTTGTACATTCCTTCCTACAGTTTTTACAATCACCCACTAATGCAACTCAAGACTTTTTCTTCTCTGGGTCAGGAAGCCCACCCAGGCTCAGAGAATTTAAATGGGATGTCTGTCCAACATACTAGAGATCAGCATCCATTGAGTCCAGACACATCTCTTTTCTTTTTTCCTACATCTATTTACTTTTATTTTATGTGCACTGGTGTTTTGCCTGCATGTATATCTATATGATGGTGCCAGGTCTCCTAGAACAGGCAATTGTGAGCTGCCATATGGGTGTTAGAAATTGAACCCTGGGTCCTTTGGAAAAGCAGCCACTGTTCTTAACTGTTGAGCCATCTCAACATGCCTCTTCTAAGGGAGCCAATGCCTTCCTTCCTCCCGGGCAGCAGCTCCACCCACAGCTCTGTGTTCCTGCTCTTGGCCTTACCGCACTGTCTCAGGGGACAAGGAGCTAAAGGAAGAAACAGAAATGGAGAGTAAACAACTTTAAGATTTGCTTCCCAGGAAACTGTTCAACGTCCTTAGCCACCAGAGAAATGCAAATTCAAATTCTTTTGACACTTCATCT
Source organism: Sigmodon hispidus (assembly GCA_004025045.1). Taxonomy (NCBI): domain Eukaryota; kingdom Metazoa; phylum Chordata; class Mammalia; order Rodentia; family Cricetidae; genus Sigmodon; species Sigmodon hispidus. Next base: position 56,132 of record PVIH01012659.1, on the reverse strand, counting down.
CAGCCCAGTTAGCATGACCCACAGCAGGAAGATACAAAATACAGGCAAAGATGAACAGAAAGAGGAAGCCTTACTTACTAATAGGATGAGTACAAACCGGTGCAGCCACTATGGAAATCAGTCTGGAAGGTTCCTCAAGAAGCTAAAAATAAACCGACCATATGACCCATCTACACTACTTCTGACATGTGCTGGGAAGATTCTGCCTCTGCCTGCATACCTCTGGCGATTACTGCATTACTCACTATAGCATGGAAATGGTATCAACCTTGATGTCCATCAGCAGGTAAATGCTACCCAGACATAATAGAATTTGTTCAGTTGTAAAGAAAAATCGAGGAGCTGGATAGATGGCTCAACAGTTAAGAGCGCTTCATGCTCTACCAGGGGACACGAGTTCAGTTTATAGCACCCAGAGCAGGAGGCTCACAACGACCTATAACACATGCTATGATACTAGAAAGAATTATGAAGGCTGGAAAGATGGCTCAGTGGATAAATGAACTTGCCACCTACCACCAAGTCTGGCAGGAGGAGAGAATCAACTCCTACACATTGCTTTCTTACCTCCACATGCATAAATGTGTGCATGCATGCGTGTACACGCACACATATCAACAAGCAAATCATGTGCAAAATTAAAAAAAAAAATTAAGACAAGAGATCATGAAGGGGGAAACAAAGAGGTTGTATGAGGAGAAGCAGAGCTGGGGGTGTGGTGACCATGGGTCACAGGACCAGCATGGAGAGTGAGAGACAAGGAACAATAAAAAACAAAGTATGTATAAGAGCAGCATGCTAAGACCTATTCTTTGTATGCTTGTATCAAATAAATTTAAAAATTAGTTTTCTTCATTAATTAAAAAAATTAAGATCTGCTTCTGGAGACAGGGTGTAGCTTAGGGATGGGGTAGCTGACACCAGACAAATGATAATAAGTTTCAGAGAGAGAGAGAGAGTGCATGAATTTCATGGAGATCAGGGAGGGAAATATGGAAGGGTTTGGAAGGATAAAAGGGAAGGGAGAAATGTTGTAATCGGATTATAATCTCAAAAACAAAAGAACAATCTTCACCTGGGGTGTAGGTTTTGGAAGAGGAACCCTGACTCCTGCCAAACAAAGGTCAAGAGGTAAGTGGTGATGATACCAACCTGAACTGGCTGGAGTTGTTTCCTATGCTCACTGCCTGCAGTGTGCATCCCGTTTCTATGGGGACTGTATGAGGAGAGGAGGCCTAATTGCTACCAGGAAAAGCACCTGAGGAGGCGAGACCAGATGCAGGTAAGACTGCATTCCATGTTAACAAAGAGCCTTGTGCCAAGGAAGGGTTGGTCACAGGATGAATGTGACCATTTCTAGAATGAAAACACAGGAGTGACATGGCCAGTGACATGCCCTCCAGAGACTTAAGACTAAGTAGAACACATAGACCTGGCCTGGACACCAGTGAGAGAAAAAGTCTTTGGGACATGTACTGTCCACCCTTGATCATGAAATGAAACCTAAAGGAAACTTACTAACCATCATCAAAGGCAGTTCAAACAGCACGGATCACTTGAAATACATCCCACTAAGTATTACTCCTACTTTCTGAGCTTCTGGTAGGGACAGCTCTCCATAAGAAAATGCCTTCATAAGATCAGGTTGTAGGCAAGCTTGTAAGGGCATTTTCCTAATTAGTGATTAATGGGAGGGCCCCGCCCATTGAGGATGGTTCCATCCCTGGGCAGGTAGTCTAAGTTCTATAAGAAAGCAGGCTGGGCAAGCCAGGTGGAGTAAGCCAATAAGCAGCATCCCTTCATGGCCTCTGCATCAGCTCTTGACTCCATGTACCTGTCCTGAGTCCCTTTGATGATGAACAGTGATATGGCAGCATAAGCCAAATGAATCTATCCCCCATCACCAAGTTTCTTTTTGGTGTTTTGAAGCAACAACAGAAAACCTAACTAGGATAGGGCTAAATGTTTTAACCTTCTAGATTATTCGTCAAATGCAGTACGTTTCAGAATCCACCGAGGAGATGAAATCAAGCAGGAAGGGATTCTACCCCTTTTACATCCACTGCCTATGCTGCATACTGCTTTCAGTTTGATTTATTTCAGCAGCAATCATTGATTACCGATGTCCTGAATTTCTCTTGGTAGCTCCAGAGAGGCTACTCCATCTAACAGAGCTGAGGCCACAGCCTTTCCTGTGGACTTCAGCTCCCTGACTCAAGTTCAGTGTGACTCAGGCAGAGTTAGAGATAGGACTGGTTTTTAAGACTCTCAGACTGAACCTTACCCCAGCTCTCCAAGCTGGGCCAGCTTATCCAAGCAGCCTCAAAGGCTGCTTGTAGATCTTCTACACAGCCCCTCCGGGGTCAATAAGGAGCAATCAATATTCTCTCATGATCCAGTCATGCTGACTTCTGGCCTTTAGAACCACGTTGAGACAATGTCTAGCTATAGCCACTTCTGTGAATTGCAAATTATCCCTTGGTACCTCCCCAACCCTCTGTACCCTTCAACTGCTATTTGGAAGACTTATACAGCATTTCTGCCCCTGCTTCTCTGGATCATACAGCATGTGTGTTTATGTCAGGTGGTACACTGGATCATACAGCATGTGTGTTTATGTCAGGTGGTACACCCTGCTTCCACGAGAAAGCAGGATGCCTACTGCTGATAGAGCCCCTCATGGCCTACAGAAGGGAAAGATTCCAGCACGGTCTGAACAGACTATAGACTCATGGCCAGAAAGATCAATTAAGGTTCATTAAGAATGGTCAGTTAAGGTTCACTTGTCCAGGAGCACCTGTATTTGGGGCCAGGTATAGGACATTCTATTGTTAGTCCTGAATCATCCTATGAGCCATGTGCTCAGAAAGTATGTTTCCTATGGAAAGATGAACAAATAAAAAATGCTTGATCTGCCAAGCCATAGTGGCATAAGGATGTTGTGAATCAGCCCTTGTGTTAATGGAGCATCAAGAACAAAGGAGGAAAGCCAGGCAGTGGTGGCACACACTTTTAGTCCCAGCACTCTGGAGGCAGAGGCAGGTGGGTCTCTGAGTTTGAGGTCAGCCTGTTTTACAGAGCGAGTTCCAGGATAGCTAGGGCCACACAGAGAAACCCTGTCAAAAGAAAGAAGAAGGAAAGAAGGAAGGAAGAAAAGAAAGAAGAGAAAAGGCCTGAGGATTTCAGACAATGGCAAGTGTGAAGCCAGTGAAAGGCCAGGCCTCCAGCTGAGCCCCACTGACCCTGAAACCAAGGACCTGACAGCTGAGAAACACCTACGTGGTCCTCTCTGCAGTCACCTAAGTTACCACATGGACTCATCTTAGGAGCCCCAGTAGGGAAAGGAAGGAGGCTGCTTTCCCAGTGTGATCCCAACGGTTTGGATGCATTTGGCTAGCACAAGAATACCGACTCTTAAACAGAGCCCGAAAGGGGGTAATAAATGAAGATTTAAAGAAGACAGAGGATCTGCTCAGAATGAACAAGAAGGGGCTGGAGAGACGGCTCAGCGGTTAAGAGCACTGGCTGCTCTTCCAGAAGATTCAATTCCCAGCACCCACATGGTGGCTCAAGTCTGTCTGTAATTCCAGTTCCAGAGGATCTGACATTGTCACACAGACACACGTGTGTTAAAATGTAACAAAAAACTTTTAAGGAAAAAATAAAAGGCAATTACCCAGACTTGACGAGACATTCACGAGCCTTGAGAACATCCTTAAGCAGTATAGTGCGCAGAGGCTCTCTGTCCTGGTGGGAAGGATGAAGGGCGGGTAAGTGAAGCTACATACACGACCCAATGACTCACACTAGCTCACCAATGTTCCCCTCCGAGTCTTGGCTAAAACCAACCCAGTTCAAAATATCATTAAGGTGGAGAAATCTAAGCAGCAGCTGCTCTGTGGCTCCGCCCCCACAGCAGCCTACTGTGCAGAGCTGGCAGCAGCCTGGGTCCTTTTAATAGCATTATAAAGAGACACAGGTTGGACAGAGATACGACAAAGAGTTGCCTTGGAAGCCTACGTGGGCCTGGTCTCCAGTCATGCACACTCTCCGCTTCTGTAATCTCCGGGAGGGACCGGAACCTGCTACCCACCTGCTCACACTTGAAGTAGCAGATGGTAAAGTCATCGAGAGCAAAGAAGCGCCTTTTCCAACTCTTCCGCTGAAATGCAAAATAAGGAGCCAAACATTAACGCTAGATCTCCAGCACTAGGACTGGCATTGTCACCAAAAAATGCCCAGGAATCCAGCACCATTGAAGCCAGGCTCTCGTCTTCATCAGGGACAAATAAGGGGAACAATGGTAAGAATGAAGGCCCTCGCCTCCATCTGAATCTCCCTTTCCCAAGACCAAGCACCTAGCTTTAATACCTGAGAAGTGCCCGAGTGTTGTTCTCTGCTCTCACCAGAAACTACCACTGTGCTGGCCGGTTTTACATCAACTTAAGAGAGAGTTATCTCAGAGTGGGGAACCTCAATTAAGATAATGCCTCCATAAAAGTGGGCTGTCTGTAGGCAAGCCTCCATTGAGAAAATAAGATTCAGCTGAGGGCATTTTCTTAACTAGGAATCAACGGAGGAGGGTTTAGCCCATGGTGGGTGGAGCCACACCCCTGGGCAGGTAGTCTGGGGTTCTATAAGAAAGCAGGCTGATAAGCCATGGGAAACAAGCTAGTAAGCCATGTTCTCTGTGGCCTCTGTACCAGTTCCTGCCTCCAGGTTCCTGCTCTGCTTGAATTCCTGTCCTGACTTCCTTCAGTGATGAGTTGAATGGTGCTGGGAAAGTATAAGCCAAATAAAACCCTTTATTCCCAACTTGCATTTTGGTCACGGCATTTCATCTCAACATTAGAAACTCTAAGACAGCTATATGGGCTCATTCTCTTAGAAGTCAGAGGAGAAATGGGAAAAGGGAAAATTGGTCATCAGTTTGCAAACTGCATCACTAAGGCTTCTTCATATCAGGGGTAAGCTTTCTGGGGGGGTGCTGCTAATGGCTGGTTCCGGTGGTGCTTAGCATAGAGGGGGACCCTTATTGTCCTTTGCTGCTCCCATGCCCACTGGCTCCTAGGAGTCATCAGAACCTCACAGTAACCCCTGTTCTGACACTCACCACATTCCCTTGCTTCACACAGTAGCCACTCTTAATGATGGGAGGCCCGGTGGAAGGACGGCAGCCTGATGTGGGGATGTAGCTCTGGGACCTTCGCAGGAAGGCATGAGACCCTGGCTCACTCCCTTCCTGCCCATCCCCACCATTCTACAAGGAAACAGTGTCACTGTTAATAACACAGTCACTCCCCTGGGCAGCCCCGGCTCCCCCCAGCCTTCCCACCACACCTACAGCCTTTTTGATATTATATCAGTCAAAGAAATAAAAATTGATTTTTCTCCCAATCAAGAGCTCCATTGAGTGCTTTCACAAAGCAAGACGCTGGCCAGAGAGACCCAGAAAAGGAAGAACATACAATGCAGAACAGAAGCCAGCCTGGGAGCCCCCAAAGGGAAAGAGATTGCAGTGAGACGTGGGTCTCACTCCCTGTCAAAGCCACACTTCCTTTAAGCATCATGAAGGTTCCTTGCCTGGGGCTTAAGCAGAAGCATACACACAGACCACACATCCGCAAGAAATCATGATGTCATAGCCTCAACTTCTACATTGGCACTGGCCACACCCATCCTGCACTGTATTTTTGAGGTCACCCCTCTCCACTGGCTCTCCAAATCCCATTGCTATGTGCTGGTCCTTGGGCAGAATGGATATTTCTTTACTGCCCCCAGCAGCCCCAACCAATGGCACCTGATTGATGGGGGTCTGTACCACCACTCCTCCAATAATCTCAGTCTTGTAGGCCACCTGAGGCTTCTTCTCTAGGGTCGGGGGAGCTGTGAAGCTTCTGAGAACTTCCGTGGTCAAGGGTAGGGTCCCGGCCTTGGGTACCTGGGAAGAACAGCAATATGGTCAGCAAGAAATAGAAAGTGTAGGAAAAGGGCAGAGCCACAAACAGGAGGCAGGAGAAGAGAAAAGCTAATCTACTCTATGATGGTAAGAACACCCTTCTTCCCCTCCATCTCTTCCATGGACATCCGTATCCAAATATGAAGAACTCAGCAGTAGCCCCTTACACACCCATACACAATCTCACACACAGACACACACACACAAATGCACACATACATGTACGCACAAACACATATACATATATATACACTTTTATACACACAAATACACAGACACACACAAACACATAAATACATGTACACACAAACACATACACTTTCACACACACAAACACACACACATACATATGTACACAACACACACACTCACACACAGATACACACACAAATGCACATATACACATAAATACACATGTACACATAACACAACCAAGCAAACTTACTGCATACCTATAGGATGAGCTAACCCTGGTTAGAAAGCAAAGGTTAAACACCAGCTAGAACAGATGTGAGCCCTACCCTCTCAGCACTCATGTGCTACCAGTTAGGACTGAACAGAAAGACCTCAGCAAGACAAAAAGTCAGGATAATTATAAGTAAGCAGTGCTGGTAGAATATATACATGTATCCATCCATCTGTACACAAACACACACACACATACACACACATCACATACTCACATCACAGACACACATATACACATACACATCACATGCACACACATATCACATACACATACACACATATACACACATACCACATACACACATATATCACACATACACACATATCACACACACATCTTCTACTACTACCTCTCCAAAACAATTCAGAAGTTCACCCTTCTCTTGTCCTTCAGGTGGCCTGACCTGTAGCAGTCCCCACATCACAGCCCAACAGTGACAAATGAAGTACTCAGCTTCCCTCTTAGATCAGGGGCATGGTTGTTTTAGTTTTATACACAAGGTAAACTCAGATCATCAGAGCTATGTCCTTTATTCCTAGGATGCTAACAGTCACTACCCCCTCAAGCTACCCTAGATAATTTCCTATTGAGCATCTGAGGTAGCACCCCATACCCACAGTGCAGAGACAACACACAGAAAGACCTTTCCTCCACCAGCCTCGCCTTACCCTCCTTTTGTTCAGGTTTACCAGGAGAGTGAACAGCTGACACACTGCTGAAATGGCTAAATTTTACCCTGCCTGGGTCCAGCAACACAAATGCTAGACAGATATATAGATTTCATCTACTAATATTCATGGGAACTCTAAGATGTCTGAAAGAATAATTTGCCTGGTGATGACCATTTTTATTCAAAATCATTGAAAGACCAATATTTCTGATTGCATGTGCTGGCTAGTCTTATTTCAACTAGACACAAGCTAGAGGCATCAGAGAGAAAGGACCCTCAATTGAGAAATGCCTCCAGGTGTAAGGCATTTTCTTGGTGATTGATGGGGGAGGGCCCAGCCCATTGTGGGTAGTGCCAGCCCTAAAGCTGCTGGTTCTGGGTTCTATAAGAGAGCAGGCTGAACAAGCCATGAGGAGCAACCCAGTAAACAGCACCCTTCCAGCTTCTGCCTTCAGGTTCCTGCCCCGATTGAGTTCCTATCTTGACTTCCTTTGTAACAACGGACTGTTATGTGAAAGTATAAGCCAAATAAACCCTTTCCTCCCCGATTGCTTTTAGTCATGGTGTTTCATCACAGCAATGGAAACCCTAAGATACTATACACTACAGAATGTCTATCTTTTTGCAAACTGTGGTAGACCAGACTGTGCATGACTTGCTAGGCTCCATTTTGCTGTTGTCATTTTTTTTTTTCCTAAAAGCAATTTTTGCTACAGTCAGTAAATATTCCCCTGTTAGATGCTTGGCCCCAGCCTGTGGCACTATTGGGAGTCAATGGAACTTTCCAGAGATGGGACCAAGTAGGAAAAGTTAGGTCACTGGGCATATACCCTTTATGGGGATGGTGGGCACCAGCTCCTTCTTGCTTTGTTCTTTGCATCCCGACCACTGGGAGAGGAACATGTCTCCTATGAACCATGTTCCACCTTGATAGCTTGCCTGAGAACAGGCCCAAAGAAGCAGAGATAAGCCCCTGTGATCGGCAAGAGCAAGGCCATGATCTGCAATTAACCTTTCCTTCTTATTAGATTATTTCAAGCATGTTGTCACTATGTTGGGTAGCTAATACATCCCCCCACCCCCTTCTAACACTTCTCTATTTTATTTTTTAAAGATATTTCTAGGGATAGGAAATAAATTCTCCATCAGCCAAGTCCAGGAAAACAAGAGTACTTAACAGAGCCCATGAACTTATTTCAAAGTTAGCAAAGCATTTAAATGGAAGACTTTCCCAGGCCCAACAAAGAAGAATATCCCCCACACTAGAAAAAAAAATAGATCAAAGTTCCTTCTCATATGCTTTCCCCATTTCTGGATTTGTCACAGTCAGCAACCCTTTTTTCCAGCACAACACTGAATCAGCATCTCATAATTACCCAGAACATGACTGATAGGAACCCCTCCCAGGAAGCACACAGGGGATGGGACACTCCATAAACTTCCCCTTGAACTTGATGCAAACTCAAACTCTCAAGTTCACTTGTAGTTGTTTGCCAATGGACAAGAGGAGGTTAAAGAGAGTTGGGTCTGCTCAGGCTCCAGCAAGTCCCTGCTGCTTCCTAAATTCTGTCCCAACCCCACTGTAGGACACAGCACTTTCACTACCAGAAAGAACAAAAAATATACGTACGGTGATCTTGCTGGCTTGGTTCAAGGCTTCCACCCAGTCCTTCAGATCTTTCTGGTCATTAGCTTGAAGAAAGTATCTCTGAGACAGGGCATTGATAACTGCAAAAGAGTGATGGAGAAGAAGAGAGATGGTTTCAGGTCAGAATTCATGGACCACAAGAGCCCACCCAAGAAGTTAGAATGTCTAAGATGACAAGACCCATAAAGGCCATTCAGCAGACCCAGAAACTGCCCACAGTGTTAAGTCACTTGCATGTTCAGAAACAGCAGACCACAGTAACTCATCATTAAAAGGAGGGATTCTCCCATCAGCCACCAGAATGACACTGGCATTAAGAGTAGCCTCAGTGTATTATTAGTAACCACAGGGCTGCTCATCTGCCACCAGTGAGACATTTGTGAAGCACTGTGCATCTGTGACTCAGGCTACAAGCCCACTGGTGTGCTCAGCTGGGAGCCGAGCGCTTGCTTGACCAGAACAACCTTGTCTGTGCCTGGGAAATAGAAGAAGACTTGAGATCAGGTCTGTGACCTTGACCTCATTGTCAACCTATCCTTCCCTCTGAGTGTTTCCTTGGTCAACAGCTTACCTTCAAATTTATTATTATTGTTGTTGTTGTTGTTTATACAATATTAGATGAGCAGACCACAAAACCTAAGAGTGATTTCTGAACTTAGTAACGATATTTGGAAGAAACAAGAGACAGTACAAATCTGAAATTGGGAGAAGGGGGTCACTTCACCCCTCTAGCATAAAGTCAGGGAGCCATTGCAGAGGAGACAGGATTCTCTGTTTCAGTCAAATTATTTATAGAGTACCCACTATGTGCCAGCAGCCCTTCTATGTGCTGAGAACATGCACCAAGAAAGAAGTGCCTCTGCCTCCCTGAAGCTGTGTTCAGAGCCTCTCTTGATGGAGAAATGCCTCAGCGTTTGCTCACAGTGAGGGCTGGTTGACAATGCTGTCACTGGCCTCACCAATGGTAGCCTGAAGCGTCCACCGAGTGACAGAGTAGCTTTGCTTCCTATGCCACTGACAACCTTCTCCCAGCTGCCACCCATTCGGCAACCTTGAGACTTTCAACTTTCCTTTTTTCATTCTAATTCTTTCCTGCCTGGTTCCCCCTCTCTCCGGCCTTCTCATTTCCTACATCGTCACTCAACTCTAAAGTGAAGACTCCCAGAAACTTCTGTGAGATGTTTTCTATCCCCCTTGTGCATCAAGAAAATAGAAACGCAACCCTAACCTTTAGCTTAGTCTGTAAGCCCAGCACTATGAAGTATGGGTGCAATAGAAGCAAAATTCCAGGAAGCTGGGGAGTAGAGAGAGGGACAGAGAAGAGAGAGAGGGAAAAGGAGAAGGGACAGAAGTAGATAGTGAACAGAGGTCAGCCTGGCTAATCATGGCTGGCCCTTGTGTGCCTGGTGACAAGTTATTAATAATCTTTGCAGTGGTATTACTTGGCACTTCTATTACCTAAGTTTCTCATACACACAGGATACAGTTCAGAGGGGACCATAGGGCTGTCTTCCATGGAAACGAAGTTGTTATACATCTGTGAAGAAAACCCACTGTGGCTCAGTACTTACCGAAGCACAATGGAGTTTTGGGTTTCTGCTTTGGGGTAGCTATGCTCACCTATATCAAATAAAGACAAAAGAAACATGAATGCATTTCCAACAGCATGAAAAAAAATGATTATTTTGAAATTATTTTCTGCATAAAAGAAGCATATCAAATGTATGTGCATTTTGAAGACCAATCTTGCCTCAATCCCTTATGAAACAGACATTATCAGTCTTCTTAAAATAGTGATTCTCAACCTTCCTAATGCTGAGACTCTTTAATACAGTTCCTCATGTGGTGGTGACTCTCCCAACTATAACATCATTTCATTGCTACTTTATAACTATAATTTTGCTACTGTTATGTAGTGCAATATAAATATCTGATATGCATGATGTCCAATGTGATTCCCAAAGGTCACGACCCACAGATTGAGAACCCCTGCCCTAGCAGCTCATTGCTTTACCCTTTATATGATAGAATCTCTATCACCCACATAATTGCTATCTTGACACCTGCGTGCATTTTGGTTTCTGCAAGAACACTTGAAAAGCCATCAGGTACGGACAAGATTTTCTCTGAGTCACACGATCCAGCAAAGTCCCATTCACACCAACAGGCTTTGACTATGCTTGCACGAGTTCAGCCCTTTTTCTTAAACAGTCTTCCAACTGAAAGTGGTATTTCTCTGTTCACACAAACTCCAATTAGAGCAGAAAGGAGTGGGGGGTGGGGAGGGTGGCAAGCAATTCAGCATTGATATGCTGTCCAAAGGCCTAGCTATCTATGTTGGCATGAACACAGGAAACCCTCCAGTGAGGCCCAGAGAGCTGGTCGGAATGAGTGAGCTCACCTGGGTAGATTTAAGAGCAGGGCCTGAGAAAATGGGAATACGAATGGACTTCATCTAGCTTTTACAATCTCACCTCTTGTGTGGGCACTGCTGTGTATTTATTTGAACAGAAGCCCACATCACTCAGGCTCAGGTTCCATAACAACCTACAAAGATTTAGTGATTATCCTACATGTTGGTCCAGCCACACTGGAACGCTGCGCATCCTACTCACTGGGGATGCAGAGTGAGGCTGCACCACCCATGGAACCTTTTTGCATACCCTATCCATGCACTGTTACCATCCTGCCCTGGACACTATTTTCTCAGCCCCTTTGTAGCCATTTTGGGTTCTCTTGTTCTCCACTTCGCACTCTGGGACTTGGAATTAGAAGCAAGAATTAAAGTCTTGGGGTAGAATTAAAGTGGTGTTTCCTTGTGGCTCATAGTTGTTAAAAATCTAATGACTAACACATTGGTCTCCAGGCTCTTGTTGCTTCTTGACCCTAAAGTCTTTCTAGACACCAGCCTTGATTCCTTAGCCAGAATTAACCTTGTCCCAAATACTCAACCGGGAACTGAGGTGACACCCTATAAAATATCAAAAGAAAAAAGTAGTAGAGGCTGGCTTTGCAATCAGTCTCAAATCACAGATGTGTGACCTCCATGACATGGTCTATCAATAAAGGAATCATAAAGGCATGTTCCCATGTAGTTAGCATGAGCACTGAATATAGCAATGGAAGAAAGGGGCCTGGTTACACTGCCATATAGAATCTGCTCAAAGAGAGACTATTATTCCAGGCAAGGCAGCATCAGCATACATCTGTAACCCCAGCCCTGGGAAGGCTGAGGCATAAGGATCTTGACTTCCAGGCCATCCTAAGCTACACAGCAAGTTTCAGGCTAGCCTGGGTTACATAGGTAGTCCTGGTCTTAAAACAAATCACATACCAATGCATTCACATATGCACATGCACACAATAATAATAATTATCATTATTATTTAAAATAGAGCCAGAAACAATAGCTTAGTGTCCAACATTAAAAAAAAAATACTTGGCATTTTCAATGTTGATAATTAAATACCTGAATAACATTACATTTATCCTCAATAACAAGTATTTAAAGCATACAAGATATCACATGACCCCTACCTCTGAAGGTGTAAGAATGAAGGACTGCTTCTGCCCATAATCTTTCTAATAGCAGAATGTTGCACAGGCTGTCACTAGGGAGAGTCAGAGAATATGCCAATGTTCATTTCATTGTTCTAATGAGGGAACCCTGAGGTGGAGACCGGAGGGTAGCCCACAAATCTGAGTGAGCTCAGACGGACCACCAGATACAGTCACATCTGTATACGTCATAGGTAGCACTCAGGGGCTGTCAATCCAGGCGTGGGGCCACTTTGTTTTCCTGAGGTTCAGTCCATGCCAGTTGCTGAGCTATAGCCACTCATTTCCTGGCTGTGTTCTTCAGCATCTGTAGCCTCCAATCATCTGCCTGTGCTGTGCTGGGTTCCTACATTAACCCCAGTGTCACAGAGCTGCCTGTGTTCTGTCCTCTTGGCGCCCACATATCTCCCAGCTCCTTTCTCATTCAGCTGGCAATTTTGGTGGCATTGAAAAACTTGGTCCCAGGGATCTTCTCATATTTATCACCAACTGGACAGAATGCCACTGGCTGACCCTTTCACCCTACACGGATTATAAATGATCATGCTCACTGCGCTGGTTATTCATCTGGGAAAATGCTACCTATGCAGTTATTGTGAGACCCGAAGCTTCCAAAGGCGATATATGGCTTTCTGTATATTCTTCTCTATGTAGGCATTTGATAGTCGGGACGTCCTCATGTGTGTGCATTTACAGCGCGTCTCAGCCACATGGCTTAGCGTGGACATATTGGGCAAAGTAATTCATTGACAAACTAGTGGCATTGATCCCAGTTATGTCCTACTTGGCCACAGAACAGGGTTGAGAGCCTCCACAGACCGGCTTCACCCTTAGTAATGCCAGTATGAAAAGGTAAGTGTTCTTCTCGCAGACACAGGACAGCAGGAACAGAACATGTATTTGTTCATCCGTGGCTATGTCCACAAAGAAGGGCTGCTCAGAACTCTGGCGTTGGCCTCTCTCCCTGACAGCCTGCCCCCAGAGACTCAAACTGTCCCAATCCACCTGCCACCTGTTGGTGGCTATGCCAAGCTGTAGCAGCCATTTTCAAACACAGGAAGAGAACAGAGACCTGCAGGAAGCAGTGTGGCCACAGGTGGATGAAGACATCCACCAGTCTGACTCAGGCACAAACATCCTCACACCACACAGTGGCCACAATTGAGTCACTGCCCAACAGTGGTTTACTGGCAGGTCCTGTGAACACGCCAACATCGAGAGAGGGTTGGGATGTGAAGAAAAGAGTGCCCCTGGGGCCCCCGCAGAGTGACGCAGAAGAGCCACTCTGCAGCTGGGCAGTCTCAGGAGATTTAGCTTATCAGATCAAATATAAACCTCTAGGTGAGGGCCAGCCACACCCTGTCTGCCATTGACGGGAAGTAGAACTGGGGCTTCTCAAGCAGAAGAAACCAGAGCAGAATAAAGCCTCCTCGGAGAACTGAAGCATTGCTCCAGTGTCTGGGGGAGATTTGTCCCTCAAGGGGGCACTAAGAGCAATAAAGAAGCCACTGACACAGTTTTCAAGTTGGTACCTATGTAAGCATATTTATCTGGAAAACGAATCAATATTCTTCACTGAACTCTCTAGCACATCAGTTCTCATCCTTTCTAACACTGCAAATTTTTGACGAAGTTCCTCATGTTGTGGAGACCCTCCCCCAACGATCAAATTATTTTCATTGCTACTTCATAACTGTAATTTTGCTATTGTGATGAACAGTGATGTAAATGTCTGTGTTTTTGATGGTCTTAAGCAACCACTGTGGAAAGGTTGTTTAACCCCCACAGAGGGTTTCAACCCACAGGCTGAGAAACACTGTTCTATTAATGTATCCATGTCCCTCACTCCATCCCACACACCAACAGTTAATAACCCGAATTTTAGGGAGATCTGTTATCTATCAGTATCTCTCACAAAATAAGTCCAGCCTGGGTAGGTTTGGGGGCTGGCAGTGTGAAGATGTCTGGAACGGGAGAAAAGGGCTATTACATTAAAGTAGCACCATGGGTCAGGTTCAGTTATTTTCTAGTTTGCCCGAAGACTGGTTCTGCTGCCATGATGCCCTCGAAACAGACACTTCCTTCTCTCTGGAGAATCCCCACCCCACCCCCTCCCAGCCCCCACCCCACCCCATCTTCCCCACACCAGCCTTCAGGAGATCAGGAACAAAGCAAAAACAGAGCAGCACTTCTGACACTGTGCTTGGCCCTGGGAGTGACCTAAGGCTAACAAATAAAAAGAGGACTCAGAAACGAACTCAGGACCTGGGCATGTGTTCTGGCATCGGGTCAACTGGAACTGCACTTAGCAATCTGTAACGTAACCCAGTGGCCCTTAAAGGTTTTTCAAAAACCCGTGCAGGCTTGCCTGTCTCAGGAAGGGCGAAAAGTCAGGTCATCCCCTTCTAAATGAGGCAGCCAATGAGACAGAGAACGCTGAAAGCCTCATCTGGGCTGCATTTATAAATCATGATTCAGCAGGAGATTATATTCACTCTTCCCTAGCCAAAAAAAAAAAAATCTTCCCAAACCCTCACACGGGAGAGATGGTTTCAGTTTTCGTTTTTGACTGAGTTCTCTCTCTCTCTGCTCCCCCTCTTTCAATTCTTTCTGGAGAAATGACCTAATGAGCTCACAGCAGATGAGGAGAAAGGGCTCCTCGGGAAGGGAGGGGGGAGAGAGAGAGGGAGGGAGGGCTGGGCTGCCCTGGTCTGGGGACACTGCCACATTTCTTATCAAAAGGCATGCACAAATTGCCTGCAGCTGCGCTAGCAAAGCTGCCCGTTAACCAGTGCTCTTCCCCCGAGGCCATTCTCTCCTCTCTAATCCGTTCGGAAACTGCCCAGCATCTTCTGCCTCACTGAGATGTATCTTCCAGTTCTGTCTGCAGCTGGCAGACACTGGAGAAGCCTGCTGGTCCAGCCAAAGATAGCCACGCCTCTCGGGACATTTCTTGACTCTTCTCTTTTCAGCAGCTCCCCTTGGGAGCTTCTCACAGAGCTCCTTAAATCTCTTACCAGATGGAGCAGGTAGCTACTTAGCTCAACCCCCCCACCCCCCACCCCCAACACACTTTCAGAAAAGAATTTAAATCCTCTAGCCTTTTTTTTTTTTTTTTTTTTTTTTTTTTTTAAATCAGGGTTGCATCTTGGGTCAGCAGCAGTGGCTGCCCCAGGGAGGAGCTGCTAAAAGCCGCTGAATTCAGCAGTTATTTGTGGGCATGGCCGACTGGCTCTACTCCTGGTCTCAAAGGGGACTAAGGGTTGCTCTTGCCCCTATGGAGAGGGCATGGACTGCCAGTTGCCTGCCACAATCCCTAAAAGGTACCCAGATGCTGGATGTGGTCCTGGCAAATCTTAGGGCTTTCGGAGGGAGGGGGAAGTATTCTCAACCCTCCCCCCACAAGCATTCTGTCTGGAGAACTGGTAAAATTCCAGGCGGCCTGAGCCATTTCCTATCCACTGCTCACCGACTGTACACTTTGAGGGAATCTTATGCTGGATCAGGGTCATTGTCAATGTGTCCTTTTGTCCTTACAAAAAAGGCTACACATCCTACATAATGCTTTATTTTGGATGTGTTAACATCTGGAACTCTTAGGAGGTGGGGCACGTGGGAGGTTCTTAAATGCTTACAGATACTCAGTCTTTCTACAGCTTCCTACCTAGCCATGAGGTAAGAAGCGGGGCCACATTCTGCTATAATATGCTGCCTCTCATGAACCTCACAATCATGACGACAGCCTCTAACACAGTGACTCAAAGAAAACTTCTCTCTTTATAGATTATCTCAAATATTCCTATAGGTCTGGAGATATGACTGACACATCCATAGCAGGTCACCGCCCCCACTGCCAACCAAGACAGCAGACCTTCCATAGGCAATGCCTGAGAAAGGGAACACGGGAACCGCTGTAAACACCCCCATAGGCTCGCGCCTCCAGAATATGGAGTTTCTCTCTTGCTTAGACAGCAAACTTACTTTAAGAACATTCCCAGCATGCCAAGCCAACATTACCTTCGAGATGTAAGTCAGCTGCAGAGATCCAACAGCTCCTGCCCCAACAGCCAGGTTCTGAAAGACAAAGGTGTTTTCTTAAGATACGAGAGCCCCCAAAGCGACAGTAGCAGATAGACCTGGGGTCTAGCACAGTCCGTGTTACTGCATCCTCGGCTAAGTCACTGTCCTCACCTACAAAGCACTGGTGAGAACTCCCCATAACATGTTCTGGGGCAGACAGTAGCATTAACAGCATCCCTTCCCCTCTTATGGCAAGTTAGTCTAAGACAATGGTTAGATGTGTGTGCTTTGCCGTGTGACTGTGAAGTCTTTCAACTAGTCCTCAGTTTCCCCTGCTATAAAAACAGAGGCAATCTCCTATGACACTCCTAACAGCAGGAACAGGCTGCCTTGAACTCTTACTGGCTTTTGGGACCCTCCTTCCCATACGAGTCACCTTGCCTTAATACACGGGGAGGTGCTCGATCTTACTGTAACTTGATAAGCCATATTTTGTTGATCTCCTAGGAGACCTGCTTGCCCTTTTCCTGGATGGAGATGGAAGAGGAGAAGATGGGGGAGATGGGGGAGAAGGACTTGGAGGGGGGAGAGGCTAAGGCCAGGATATAAAACAAATAGATGACTTTTTAACTTTTAAAAAAATAAAATTAAAAATAAATAAAATTTAAAAAGGTTAATTTGGATTTTCTAAAAAACAGAGTTACCCTTATTCAAACCAAAATGCTCCAGATTTCAGGGTTTTTTTTTTTTTTTTATTCTAATTTTCCTTGTAAGGGGGTGAGAGTTAGTAGAGGAATATTAAGGTCCTCTTGACTCTACTTCCTGGGATGGGATTACAGGTATGTGTCACCGCACCTTGACACTTAAAAAAATTCACATTAAAAAGTAAGAAGTTGGGCAGTTTGTGGGGCCTCTAGCAGTGAGACCACAGTTTATTTCTAGTGCATGAACCGGCTTCTTGGAGCCCATTCCCTACAGAGGAACACCATGCTCCACCTTGATATTGGGAGAAGGGGCTGGTCCTACCTTAAGTGGATTTGCCAGGCTACACTGACTCACCCTGGGAGTCCTCCCCCTCTCTGAGAAATGAGTGGGGGGGTGGGGAGAGCTGGGGGTGAAAACTAGGAAGAAACGAGGGAGGGGAACAGTGGTGGGTATGTTAAAACATTTTTTTTAATTAAAGAGAGAGAGAGAATTCCTGAGGACTAGACCCAAGTCTAAACATAAAACTATATTTGTACTTCATATACCCATTATACAGAGTCCCTGGAGACTAATTTTAGACAGTGATTTTAGGCCCTTTGTGTTCTGACAGCAAAATACTGCATGCTGTTAGGTGTAGAATTTTCTACCTTGTTACAGCATCAACATTCAGAAAATTTCAGATTTGGGGTCATTTCAGACCTTCAAATTTTTAGATTAGGAATGTCCTACCTATAGCCTCACTCTGGTAATACAGTGGTGAAGTGGAGTTACCACAGGATGTAAGCATTCCCAAGGCTGGCATTCACCTGCTATGGAGTAGAGCTGCTGCCACGCCCACCTGCTCCCTTAAAGAAAGTGCTCACACAAGACCCCTCCCTTTTCCTCTTTCTCTTCTTCCACATCTCTACTTCCCTGCTAATAAACTCTAGTGTGGTACTCCCGGTGTTGAGATTCTATTCACTTGAAAAAACCAACACCAAAGAGTGTTTCAGTGTGCAGTTTCCCTGCACACAGGGACACAAGTATGACCTACTCCATCTTTTCTTCACACTTGCTCTTATTGGCCTGCTTTGTCTTATTTATGCCATTTCAACATTCATTTCATAACATATAGGATACAAACTCATATGACACATATTTTTTTTTAGTGTGCCTGTGATCTTCACAGGACTATAATACATGCCAAATAAAACTGATGTCTGAACACAAAAATAAAAACCACCTAGAAAATATACTACTACTGCAGCAGGAATGGCTAAGGGTACAGCCCAATGAGAATGCTTGCCTCGCATGTATAATACCCTGGTTCCATCCCAGAACTGCAAAAGACAATACAGAAACAAATTTAAAAACAGCAAGAACAAAAAACAGCAGGGAACACCAAATACTGGGTCAACAATTATTCTACCAGGCCAAACCCTTGCTGGCTTCCTAAGGATGATTAAGAGAGATAATATGAGATAGTGACCAATATTAGAAATCATACCAATGACGTGTCCAATGAATAAGACTGAAAACCCACTTTATAGTCTGAGTCTGTCTAAGAACCCATTCCCATATCCTGGGGTCTACTGAGAACCCAGTTCCATAACCAGAGCCTGCAGCTCCAAATGAATACCATTATCCTCCAGGAAAACAACAAAAGCCCTCACTAAATGGGGCTATCTCAAAGCAACGAAAGGAACAAAATCCTGGATAAGAAAAGTTAGTAAATTTATCTAATGGTCTACCATTCTAGAAAACTGTCTTAAAGAATGTCGTGGCTGGAGAGATAACTCAGGGCTTAAGAGAGCATGCTGCTCTGGCAGAGGACGAAGTTTGATTCCTGTACCCATACTACACAGTGGCTCACAACTGCCTATAACGCCAGTTCCAGGGGATCTGATGTCCTCTTGTGGATTCACAGGCAGAGGAAACATCATATATGTAAAATAAAATAATAAAATTTTTAATTAAAAATTTTTGTAAAAGAAATAGCTTATTTTTGGGAAGAACCTTCTAGTTCATTGTCTAAATTAATTATGTCTCTGAAATAAATTCAGTGTGTCAAAGTGCTGGTGGCAGCATATGTCTTTAATAATCCTAGCACTTGGGAGGCAGAGGTTGGAGGATCTCTGTGAGCTCAAGGCCAGCGTGGTCTACAGAGCTACAACACATCACAAGACTACACAAAAAAAGCCTATCTTGAAACACCTCCCCTCCAAAAAAAGGGGGAGGGATAATATAGCCATTTAAGAGAACTGTGAATCTCAATGAAAAGACCTTTATGGAAAAAAATTTCTAAAGACTCCCATTACCACCTTTTACACATGAAACATTAAGTCTGAAAAGAATGCCTTTGAGGGAATGAGAGTGTAATTCAGTGATATCACCCCAAGTTCTGCTTTAAATAAATATACATAAGAGCTATCCTGGAGTATTCAGATTAGATAGCCATAGCATTCATTATAGATATAGATAGATTAGATAACAATAGCATTCATTCTATTCCTGCGTTGTTAAGCTTCATAATGACTTTTAAATCCTTTTAAAGGACATTTTCATTGTGTTAAGAAAGACAGGCTCTGCCATTCTCAAATCAAAATCCAAACCAGGCCTTCACTGTCCAAGAATAAGGAGCCCTGAGCCACTCTAGGCAAAGAAGGAATCGGCTCTGCTGGATGGCAGAAACAGCCTCACTGTGGTCAGGAGCTCCAAGGACATGTGGAGCCAGAGGCTGTCAGGTCTCCTAGAAGCCACCACAGTCTAACTATAGTATTAACACTCTCTGATTGCAGACAAGACTTTCCCTATAAAATATAAATGATAAACTGTGCCAGACGGTGGCATATGAAAATAGGGTGAACAGAGCACAGGGCAACTATGGGCCCCTCAACCAAGCTAATTACAAGATGCGAAACACCAGGATCCAGGGCTACTCTTAAATAACTGCTCTCTTCACCCCAAACCACATCGAGAAGCCTCTGGAACCCCATCCTGAATCATGAGTGAAGTGGGGTGAGGGAACAGCGTGGCCTCTAAGCCACATGTAATGACAGGGGTAGATCAGATTTCGAGGACGTCAGCTCTCTGATCTCCGATGCCTCCTCCAAAGTCACAGAGATGTGCTGCGGAGTATCCCTGGGGGTGGGGGTGGGGGGAAGTTCATGTACACTCCACCCTTTATGCTCTGAGGCACAGATAAATGCTCTCTCCCTCCCAAGAAGCCAGGAAAACATGACGAATGTCTGAAAAGCTGTTTGCCCACCACCTCCTACCCACCCAAGGGGGAAAAACATCCCTATGGATTCCTGAGGCTTCATCCAAAGTGAGACCCGGTGTCCACTCCAATTAACTGAATCTAGAAACTGTAAGGCAACAATTCATTATCATGGTGCCACCAAGACAGTCCAAGGCAGACACTTCCTGATGTAGAAGGATAAATTCAGGACCCTCTTAAAGCCTTCACTGACTCCAGCCAGCAATAAGCTCCTGTCTTTCAGCTCACAGATGGATCCTGGACTTTGGTGCAGAGCCTGGAGAACACACTTGAAAAAGTTCTGGCTTCACCCTCAAAACCTGAAGTCTAAATCAATAGGGTGGGTTAGAAGGTACATGTTTCAAAACACCCCCAGTGACCCCTCAATGGACCCAAATTTAATAGCAGCTGAGCAATGGGACAAAACTTAGCTGTGTTGTTATTTTCCTATGAGTCTGGTCTTTTCTTAGTACACTAACTACACTATAACGACATGACAGGGGACATGAGGATGAAGGCATCTCATGATGCTAGATGTCTGTATTGCCAGCACACAGGAGACGAGGCAGAGAGAGGGTGCCATGATCACATCTGAACAGATGTGGTCCTCACACAAGAAGGCTAGTAAGATGCACTTTATTTACTTATTATTTAGATCCTGGGGATTGAGCCTAGTTCTTTCACGAATGCCCGGCACATAACTTAACCTTGACACATGTAGCCACTCCCCCACTTTTAAATGAAGGAATTATACTTCTAGAAGTATATGTGAAATCACCTGGGGTGGTTTTTTTAATTGACACACAGATAATCTTCTATCTTGGGGTACAGCACAACAATTCAATGCATGTACATAATTGTAATGATCAGATCAAGGTGTCTATTTTGAGAATGTCTGCCATAGAGTCATATGTTTGAATATTTGGTTCCCCAGCTGGTGAAACAGTTAGGTTGCTGTGGCTATGTTCTCCCCACCCCCACCTCCTGCAGGGGCTCTGAAGAGCAAAGAGTGTCTGATGTTTATCTTTAAGGCGTGCCTACCTTTAAAAGCCCCAACCATGTGGGAGACTCTTTTCTCTTTTACTCTGCTCTCTACTCTCCTCTTTCTCTCTCTTTCTCTCTCTCTCTCTCTCTTTCTTTCTCTCTCCCCTCCCCCACCCCTTCCTTAATAAACCTAATACGGCTCCTTGGCAGCGAGCATGCTTGGGAGTTCTTCTACGCATGAAATACTAACAGCAACTATCTGGGGGAAGATTCAGTGTGGCCTTGGTGGAGGAGGTGTGTCACTGGGTGTGGGCTTTGAAGTTTCAAAAGCCCACAATCCTCATTGAGTCTCTCTGTGCATCCTACTTTGGGATCAGGATGTGAGCGCTCAGCTCTTCCTGCTGACATGCCTTGCATCCTCTATCATGGACTTTACCTCTCTGAAACTGGAAGTCCAGTTAAAGCTTTCTTCTTAGTTGCTTTGGTCATGATATTTTGTCACAGTAACTGAGACACTAGTATCTCTGGTTTGAGGGACATTTTTTTTATTTTTCTGTTTTGAAAACATTCAAAATTCTCTTCACCAGCTGTTTGAAATACACAATTGGTTTCTATACTTGCTCTAATATGTTATAGACTTTGAGGCTTTTCTCCTTCCTTCCTTCCTTCCTTCCTTCCTTCCTTCCTTCCTTCCTTCCTTCCTTCCTTCCATGAGGTCTTACTATACTGCCCAAACTGACTTATTAGGGCTTGTTTTTTTAAATTACATTTACTGTCTGTCTGTCTGTCTGTCTGTCTATGTGTATACATGCCGTAGTGTATGTATAATGGTCAGAGAACATCTTGCAAAAGTTGCAGGTGTTGCTTTTCTCATTCTACCCTGTTGGTCCCAGAGACTAACCTCAAATTTTCAGGTGAATGCCTTTATCCACTGAAACATCTAGTCCTCATGGGGCAAGTTTTAAGCCAACAAATACCATGGTTGCTTCCCACACCTTTGAGAGATCTAGAAGAGGATCCAGACACCTATGTGTTATCAATGTTCCTTAGAAATCCATTGTATTGCTTGGCTGGAGGCACCGTGCTGGCCAAACCAGCTACTGGTACTAAGTAGGCACTGGTGAAATGAAAGGCCACATCTGGCCAGCAGCCCTTTGAGAGAAAGAATAGGACTACAGTGCCAGCTGTCCTCAGGGAAGAGGATGAGAAGGGGGTGGGTAGGGAAAAGAAACCTGTGTGAGGCCTGTAAGTCAAAAGACTTACATCTCTTAGACTTGTGAGTTTTCTGGATCAATATAGGACATGGGGCAGGTTTCTGTGAACTAACAAGGGACTTTAAAAAGACTCTGAAAACACCTTGTATTTTGTTCAAGATCTCTTCAGGCAGCAAGGACCTCAAAAGACCATGAAGTAAGACATGGTCTCTTCCATGACCAAGAAAGGAGATGAGCTGCACTCAAAGCTAGTGCCTCCCTCTTAAGCTCTTCCATAGAAACAGCAGCATTTCAGGCAGAAGTAGAAATTTGACTCCATTTTCTCTTTCCTAGCAAGAGGAAGAAAGAGCACAGAAACAGCCAGAAGATCCCACTAAGGATTTATAAACCCACAGGATGTCAGCTCTGCAAGTGCCACCGATACCTCTTTCCCTAACATGACCCTCTCTGTGACTTTTGTAGGGAAAACAGCTTGACATCCAGCTACAACCTGCCACTCTGGAGAGCATGGGAAACAAGGAAGAGCGGATACTGTATGGACATGCTGCTAAGTGCTACAGGATGCTGCTGAATCTCGACAATCCCATTTCACAGATACAGAAGCCGAGGGGTCAGCAGGCGAGGTCCCTGGCTGATGTCATACAGATAGCAAGTCAGGCCAGAATTCAAACCCAGCTCTTGTAGATTTCCAGATCTTCCATGGTACTTTTCTTCCTGCCAAACCACCTTCCCTAAAACACTATCTTAAAAGTTGATTATCAGGAAAAGGTAAATAAATACAAGAGCAGAAGAAGCAGGGCTAGACTGGGAAAGGCCTTGAATAGTTGCTCAACTCTCAACTAGTCAGTTCAACTGACTCTTGAGTGCTAAACTCCACGAGACCAGGGTTGATGAGTGGGAAAGGAGAAGGAAGGATGCCCAGCCAAAAGCAAGAAGTCCAGCAGGTATCAGTAACTGCTGCTGGCCACCAGTAGAAGAAAGACTACAGGACAATCTCATGCCTACGGTTTGAGCCCATCTGGCTGCTCGAGAGCGAAAACAACTTTCATCTCCAAAGCCAAGACCATCCAGGCTCACAAAGAAGCACCTGAAACAATGTGGCAGAGGAGTAAGCTGCCCAAACCTGTATTCCATAGCCCCTCTTGCATGAGAGAGCAGGCAAATAGAAATGAGCTCTCCCAGACACCAACTACCCTGGACAGTCCTTCACTTCCAACCTGTAGATTTACTTCCTATTAAAAACTTGTTGACCCACAATGTGCCCATGGCTGCTTTTCTCTGGTTCCCAATATATATTTTGACCTTGTCCTATGTGAGCAGTCCGTGTTATAAGATGCAGTGCTCTTTAATACTCTGGTATTGGGTCCCTAGTCCTGGCTATCTTAGACAGGATGAGGTACTGTGTGTAGTCACATGACCTCCGTATCCATTGCATCCCTCTTCCTCCAACCTGGTCTTCATAGATGTCTAGATACAGATGTGGCTGAGCCTGTCAGGAACCTACATGGTTCTTAAGCTCCTTCATCCCTCTTCAACCCAGCTTCCTCCAAGTTTGCCTCAAATTCAATGCCATGTCCCCACACCTTCTCATCAACTCCTTCCTCAACTTCCACCTCCCTGTCAGTGGCTCCACATCCTCTCTCCAGTCAACTAGATATAAAACGCTTTAGTAGATAATTTTTAAAAATACAGCTAGTGGGGCTGGAGAGATGGGTCAGAGGGTAAGAGCACTGACAGCTCTTCCAGAGGTCCTGAGTTCAATTCCCAGCACCCACATGGTGGCTCACAACCATCTGTAATGAGATCTGGGACCCTCTTCTGTATACTGTATACATAATAAATAAATAAATCTTTAAAACAATACAGCTAGCATACAAATTATCCCTGAAAAAAAGTTTCACTTTCAACAAAGAAAAAATAAGTATGATGTATACCATTTAAAAGTTGAGCGGAAACAACACAGCATTACCCTATTGTGATTTCTGGTCACTTTTATCTGTTATTTAGGGATTAGAAGGTACAGCATGGGAGTGATTGAATGTGTTTTGCCCCACCCCCCAGTCTCCTAACAGAGATAGCTCTACTGAACTGTAACTACCAGACACACCAAAGAATCTTATGAGCCCAAAGAAATGAAGTCCAAAAACAATCCCCCGACATCCGTGAAACACCTGGCAGATCACATGTTGTTCACAGTTAATACTTAAGCACCTTCTACTTTCCAAAACATTACAGACTTCTCAAGCCATCCTTGAAGATACTACATACCAATGCTTTTTATTTTTGTTTCTTGTTTTGTTTTTATTTAACAGAAGAGAACACTAAGTCAAGACAGCAGGTACCAACTCAGTGCTTAGCATGAGGTGCTGGACTATGCTCACTGCAGAGACTTATAATTCACTCCATTAAAATTTTGATATAGAACTATAACTTTCTAGCAAGCAAGAGTGGAGAGTCACAAAGAACCAAGTTCAAGCTCCCAGAACCACAAAAGAATATGATCTTATAAACTCA
The DNA here is from genome assembly GCA_004025045.1 of Sigmodon hispidus. Classification (NCBI taxonomy): domain Eukaryota; kingdom Metazoa; phylum Chordata; class Mammalia; order Rodentia; family Cricetidae; genus Sigmodon; species Sigmodon hispidus. The sequence goes on along the minus strand of PVIH01012659.1, from coordinate 31,153 downwards.
CAATATTAAGAAGCCCACAAGTGAATATTCTTTAGAATAAACTATGCAAAGGCAGGCGCTAAACTCTTGAGGATTCTGCTTCATGCCTAGCAGTCAGCCACCAAGCCTACCACTCTCTTCTCCATATATCCTGTGAGCCTGTTGCTCCTCAGTTCCCATCATTTACTACACCAGACACAGCTGTGGGAGTAAAGCAAGCCTGGATTGCACTGGAGACCTGAAGTTGTTGTAGGTATCAGAGCTTTGGGTATCTGCCTGGAAGACTCACAGACAGGTAATGGAACCAGCCCGAGAGAGAGAAGTGTGTTGTGATCAACAAAGCTGGAAAGGAAGAGACATTCAAAGGCTTTGACATCAGCCATAGAGTGACAGGGTTTAGAGTTGGCACTGCTGGTTTGGTTTTGTTTTTTAAATCTTGTTTTAGTCCAGTATTTCTTCACTGTGTCCAAGTCCCTCCATTTGGGGATGGTAATGTATATTCTCTACCTTGATATATTAGAAGTAAGTAATTTGCTTTTTGGTTTTACATAGGGTTACAAATACGAGGTTGCCTTGAGTCTCACAGACAGACTATGGGGACTTTTGAAATTGAACTAAAAGCATTTTGCATAGGATATGTCTACAAGCTCATGAGGGTCAGTAGGTGGAATGTGATAGTTTCAGTGGGAACAGCTCCCCGTAGGCGCATATAGTTGAATGCTTGGTCCCAGCTGGTGGAACTGTTTGGACAGGATTAGGAGATGTAGCCTTACTGGAGGAGTACCATTAGATGTGATACTCCTCTCTCTCCCTCTCTCTCTCCCTCTCCCTCTCTGCCTCATTGGCTTGGCTCAACATTTAAGCTCTCAGAGATTCCTCGATGCCATGCCAATACTCCATACTTCTGGCCATAATGGTCATGAACTCCAGCCCTCTAGAACTCTGAGCTCCAATAAACGTTTTCTTCTTTCTTCTATAAGTTGCCTTAATCATGGTGTTTTGTCTCAGCAAAAGGAGAAAACTAAGACACATGTATAATTAGCATATCAATCATAAAAAGTCTATCTTTAAAAAGCAAAATTTTAAAAGACAAAATTAAAAATATTGAGAAGGAAAGACTTTCCCAAACCAATTGCAAAAGAGTTGAAAGTTATAGGGCTGGAGAGACGGCTTGGAGGTTAGGAGCACTGCTTGTTCTTCCAGAGGACCTAGGTTCAATTCCCAGCACCCACATGGCAGCTCACAACTGTCTGTAACTACCGTTCCAAGAGATCTGATACCTTCATACCAATGCCCATAAAATAGGTTGAATAAATTATTTTTTTTAAAAAAAGAGTTGAAGTTTACAAGATGCCTATCCATGTGGGGGCTCTGTGGGCAGACACTGAGGAGGCTAGTCATGTTGTTGCCTACAGAGGGGCTGTAGCCAGAGAACAGGGTAAGGATGCAGAGATGTTGCCACCAGATCCACTTTTCTACACTAAATGTGCATCAGGTGTATGTGCTGCCCAGTTTTCAATGAAATTTTTTCCTAGGTCTTAGCATATGGACAAGCTGAAGCTGACAATGCAGAAGCCTTTAAAAGTACTGATAGACCCCAAACCTTTACAAGGGAAGTTTCTAACACAAAAACATCACTCTTACATTGTTTTCATTTGGTCTTTAAGGTGACAATATAGGTATACATCATTAACATTATAAGGTCCATATTAGTAGACTCTCTTCACACTGTATTCTTCCACTGAAATAAAACCAGCATCCTTCTTGCTATGAACATGGTGCTCTTTGTCTGGTCAGTGGAAAGATCTGCTTCCAATCTGGTTGGTTTGTTTGTCTTTTTAAACAAAGCAAATATCTATTACTTTGGTCCCAGATTTGCTAGGAAACACAAAGTCTTTGGGGATATGATGATGATCCATAATTCACATAATGGTCTTTTTTTTTTTCCTTAAAAAAAAAGTGTGCCCAAAATAATGCTTTTGGACAAGAAGAAAAAATATTCTACTGAGTAATCCTAACAAGACCCATCATCAAATGTCATATCATTTCAATGCTTTGGTTTAGACTTATTTACAGCTGTATAATTTAGTCTTGCATTTAGCATGTGGGTGGGCACTGGCGATGTTGAACATCAGTATGGCTGAGCAGCTGAAACCTAGGTCATCATTCACAGGTCACTACAGAGTAGAGAAACCCCAAATAAGTATTTCATCTTCTCAATCATGATAGGGACCAAAACTCAATTTAAAAGTAAAATTGCCAAGGTCTGAGAGTTGAGCTCAGTGATATAGTATTCATCCAAAACATTCAAAGTCCTGGGCTTAATCTCCAGCATTATCAGCCCGCACATACACACACTCCCAAACCCACCCTCATAAGCACACACCTGCTAAAATCATAACTTGAAGGTAAATTACACAATGTTTCAAGAGTCATTGCCAAGCATGTGACAGACTGGCACATGCCCATAATCCAGCAACTCTCTTCAAAAGGCTAAAACCAGAGACTCACAAGTTCAGTCCTGCCTGGGCAATTTAGCAAGATATGGTCAGTGGACTAGCACCTGCCTAACATTCAATGCTTAGCACTGACAACAATAATAATAATAATAAAAAGCTATTGCTTATATACATAATAACTGGATTTTAGTGAGATTTGCTGCTATACTACAAATTCTACACTCTGTGCCTAGAGTTGACAGCATGGTATTATGAGTTTAGAAATTTGCTTTTAGCAAACTTCATGCTAAAGATAATCACTGCAATAACAAAAGAACTATTCACTTGCTTGATGTTGCCAGGATACTGACTTTTAAACACGGTGGCCAATTCAGCCGCCTAATCAATAACATTGGTACTTTCCACTTAGTGAGGCCATTTTAGCTAATAGGTTTCATCCTCAAGTTACTGCTTCCCGTATCTGTGATTGAAAACCTGAACTCCTTACCTCACACTGCCATTCAAAGCCGTACCTCATCCTTGCTGTGTTCTCATTGCTCTCTCCCCTGTACATCCTGTACATCCCTGTACATCCTATACATCCTTGTACATCCCTGTACATCCTGTACATCCCTGTACATCCTGTACATCCCTGTACATCCTGCTAGCAAATGCTGTAACCTGCCTCCCAGGTTTTCTCTACCCTGCCTTAGGGGACTGGCCATGGCTCTCTAGAAGCCATTTTAGCTATATTTGCAGAACTGTAGTCATTGGTAGTCATCACAGACATGCATGAGCCCAGTTCTTCCCAGAAAATTCTAACGCTCACCCAGAGCTCCCAGGAGCCCAGGCTAAGCCTTCCTTCTGCCTCCCACCTGAGAACACAGCCCCGTGTGCCTTCCTCCTTCCCCAGCTAGGCTTCCCATTACTCCTAGGTCCTGAGAAAACATTTCTTTAATGAATGACTCATCTGTAAATCCTTGCCTTGTCATCAGTCTACTCAACATAAGGGCTTCTTCTTGGCACTCTAACCTTAAGCATCCCTTTAGCTAGGTGACCTCACATGCCCTCCTGTGCCCCCAGGATAAGCGATGTTTCCCTCCTCTTCTTTATCAACTCTGACTGGATCCAAGTGACATAACCATTAAACGAGACTTTGTACATAAAACCGTGTCAAAAGCCACCAATGCTCAAGTCTAAGCACTGTATAATAATAATCATTCTAACATCTCCCAGTCAGGAGTGATGATACATGCTCATATCCCTAAATCTCAGAACATGAAAGCAAAAGGCTTGTCAGTTCAAGTCCAGCCTGAGATGCTGCCTTAAAACACTCTTAAGAAAATTAAAAGCTGATAATCTAGTGTCACATCCTCCAAGAAGAGGCTCACAACTCTCTCTATCCTAATTTTATGTGCTCACCTACCTCTCTACCTAAGTGTGTGTGTGGGGGGGGGTCAGTCTATGATGTCCAGAGTTTGTCTTGCTCACTGTGGTGTCTCAGGACCTCCATAGGCATCTACTACACTGGATAAGTTTAGTTAACACATGTTGGATAAGGTCACTAAGCTTCAGAATAGAAAGGGTTTGCTTAAGACATCAATCATCTAAACAGAGAAGCCAAGGTTGCAACAAGCCTTGATCTCTCGTCTGCCAGACCTGAGAAATTTCCATGTGAGACTCCACCTCCTCATGCTCTGTCTTCCTTGACGAGCAAAAGAAATGGAAAACTACAGCTCCTTCTCCTCCAACCAAAACCCTGGCATCCAGATACCAGCAACCAGCAATGCACGGTGGGGTGCCTTGTCCTGACGGCCAAGATTATTACAGCTGTGGGGTGTTGTGCATGACATCCCTATTTCCTCAACTTGAAGTTTCCTAGGGGCAGAGACATTGTTGAATTCATCTTCCTCACCATCTACAGGAGCTAGAAAACTATCAGAAGGAGAGAGAGAGAACCGGAGTAAAAACTATGAAGGATCCAGCTTCACACTCACACACACACAGAGAGAGCTCTCCTAACTCTACATTTCCATCCTGGTTAACATAAATCAGTCCCGAGGGCTCAAGATTAGTCAGAAGATTTAATGAGATCCACAAAAGACCACGAATGATGGCTGACATATGATGAGCCCTCAGTAAACAGACTGAGGTTGGTGGCAACGCAATGAAGGTAATGGTGGCAGGGACAGGCTTGTCACTCCAGATATTCTGAAGCTCAAATGGGCAGTCATCAGAGACACCTGGATTCTGAAAACTTATTCACTAATGCTTGCTAAATCATTATCACGCCACATAAATCATCCCCTTTTCCCTATAAAAAGAAAGATATCCAATTACTCAAGCAAGTTCTTTTTTAAAAAAAAAAAAAAACTTTATTTATTTATTTGCCTTGGTGTTTGCCTGGGACTGGAACTACAGACAGTTGTTAGCTGCCATGTGGGTGCTGGGAATCGAACCCGGGTCCTCCGGAAGAGCAGATGGTGCTCTTAACCGCTGAGCTATCTCTCCAGCCCCCCCAAGCAAATTCTTAAAGTGGCCCTCTACAAGCACGGGCCAGCATTCCCAGGGAATCCCAGGCTGTAGGGTTACTGGTTTCAGATTCCGTTCCTACTCCCAGGAGAGCAACATTAACCCACCCCCCTTACTTCCTCTGACAGGCTCCTTCACTACCCCTTGTAGTGGGATTATGCTGGTAATGCTGTACATATTTGTCCCGCCTATGAGTTTAATAAAAGCTGATTGGTCAAAGGCAGATAGGAACTGTGGGTGGGGCTACCAGGCTAAGAAAACTCGGAAACATCTCAGAGCAGAGACAGAAGCCACAGAGATGCAATGGGAACAGGACGATGAGATGGCAGCAGACACAGAGGAAAGACGCTGAAAGGTTGCCCTGAGAAAAGGTACCGAGCCATACTGCTGGACAAGATGGGTTGAGTTCAGATGAAAGAGTTAGCAAGTTATATGCCTGGGCCCTTGGTCAATCAGCAGAAAATTAACATAAGCGTCTGTGTGTCACTGTGTGACTGCGAGTGTTTCTGCCAGACTGCCAGACTGCAGATCAAACCTCTGGTCTAGACAGGATGGTCTGGGCCAGAAACATAATAAAACAACCCCTCTTCAATCTTCTATTTATTCCTTAATGCAAGAAGTACACGTTCATCCAACCCCAGACACTGTAGATCAGATTGAACTCACAAGTTCTGCCCCCTGCCATCTCCCAGGCTGTGTCTTGCACTCTCTTTCTTAACTAGAAACTTCATTTACAAGCTTTCCTTCCTCTCAAAGCCACCCCAAAATAATTGTCTTATTGTGAGCAGCAATGGCAGGGGCCTGGGAGTCTGATTGACAGGCTTATGGCCCCAGTTCTGCCACTGCCTTTTTTAGTTAACACTGGGCAGACTTCTGTTCTATTCCACCTTCCTCACCTTCCAAATAAAGGCAGGAGCACCATCTCCATCTATCCATTTCCACCAGATTGAAACAGAAGTCCAGGAAAAGCAGGGCATGGAGGTACATGCTTTTAGTCCCAACACTCAGGAAGTAAAGGCAGGCAGGTCTCAGTAGGCTAACCTGGTCTACAGAGCAAATTCTGGGACTGGGACTGTCAGAGCTACACTAAGAAAACCTATCTCAAAAAATAAAAAAAAAAAGCTCAGTGAATTGTGCTTGACATGGCAATAAATGTTCATGAATGTCACTTCACACTTTACCAAAACATCATTCTCAAATCTGTAGAGGTTACTTGGCCATGAACATAACCAACAATTAACACAAGTACTAAGGAAAAAAAAATGTTCTGAACTGGTGCTGTCCCAACAAGACCCTCCCTGCTGACCTCTCCTCTTCCTGTGAAGATGTCGATTCCCCAGGTTTAGGCCAGAAGTTCACATTGGTAACTCAAACAGGAAGAATTACAACCTGAGGTCCCTGTAGCAGAAAGGAGGTAAGACCACCCTTGGACAGGTGGACACTGGCGCAGAGCTAGTCCCAAGCGCCAAGCAAGGCATTGCTGGTGAGCAATGAGATAATCAAGTCAGAAGGTAAGAAAGAGGGCAATCCTAAAAGCTAGCAATATTCATAACTCAAGATGAGGACACCATGACCATGGGTGACCTTGATTGACAGCAAGATTCTCTTTGGGCCAGGGTATGAACAAAAGTCCAGCTCTTGGTTGGATGTAAATCTCAATGAGAAAAGTACTTGACACAGAAACCTGTAGACTGGAGTTCAGATTCCCAGTACCAGGTAAATTCTGGGCATGCACAGTGGCTACTTGTAATCCAAGTACCATGGAGACAGAGATAGGGGTTTTCCTTTTTTTTTAAATGTGAATTGGTGTTTTGCCTGCATGTATAACTGTATAGGGGTGTCAGATCTTGGAATTACAGGCAGTTGTTAGCTGCCATGTGTATGCTGGAAATAGAACTCAGGTCCTCTGGAAAAAGTCAGTGCTCTTAACCACTGAGCCTTTTCTCCAGCCCCGAGATAGGGGTTGTCCAAAGCAAGTAGACTAGTCAGTCTAGCAAAATAAGTGAGCTCTAGTTTTAAGCAAGAGATTCTGCTCAGTATATAAGGTAGAGAGCAATCAGGCAAAACAGTGACATCAGCCTCTAGCCTCCAAACTCCTATGTCACACACACATGAACACACATATATACATGCACACTGCATGCATGCATGAACACCATATGCATACATGCATGTAAAAGAAGGAAAAGCAGGTTGGTTGACAGATACAAATCAGGATCCAGCAGCATCGAGGAAAGACTCCCTAAGAAAGTTGAGTCTTGGTTCAGGACAGTGCAAATACAGAGAACAGTGTGCAGCAGCTAAATCAGGACAATAATCCTTGGAAAATGACAAGCAAGCTGGAAGACAGACCAATACCAAAGGATGGTAGGATACCACAGCCTTTGTACAAAGGGTCAAGTCCAGATGGTCATCACTAAGAGAAAATAAACAATGTTCTCTGAGGAATGTGGGGTGCAGTTGTCTTCCTGGGGTAGGCAGTCTGCAGCCCATAACTGTCTGCATTCTTTCTGTATCTATTATAGTTTTTACTCAGCTTTCAAATCCAAAACACAAACAGTGAAGACCCCCATATGGTTAGTATGTAGATAATAACCTTAAGGTTCATGTGACTTTTCCCATCTCACGTCTTTTCCTAAAACTCTAGTTTTGTTCATATGCAAGTATATATGTGTGTACAGACACATGTGTGCACATGTGTACCAAGCAAGTGGCAGGCAGAGCCCAATGGCAGGAGCTGCTTCTCTCCCTTCCACCATTGGCCCCCGGAACAGACCCAACCCACCCCCAACATTCATGTTCATTTATACACAGCCACACCCAGTCACCTTGCTGCCCAGGGACTGTGCCATTCTTTACAGCCTCACTTCCGCCCTACTGCTATGGACCAGTGGAAAGGAAGGACATGGCAGCAGTCAGTGGAAAAAAGAAAAAGTTCCACATTCCCAAAGAATGATTGTTTCTCGTTACCCAGCCACCACTCCTGCCAAGACATAGCAATACAACTTAAGTGGCCAGGACAGGTGGTGCACATCTTTAATCCCTGTGAGTTTGAGGCCAGCCTGATCTACAGAGTGAGTTCCAGGCCAGACAGGACTATCTACATCCCTGTCTTAAAAAACAAATAAACAAAACCCAAAAAACCTTGGTTCTCCATCTTTGTGCCTGGCCTCCACAGAATGTTAAATTGGCCACTTCATCTCGCTTAGGGTAGACTGCAATGCCCAGGGCTCCATTTTCTCCCTGGTAGCATGAAAAAGACACCAGGTGACCTAAAAGGTCACTACTGTCAACCCAAGACTCCATGACTTCCTGATTCAGGAGACCAAAGAAGTCTGCTATTGTCCAGGTCAAGGAATCAATTCTCCACTGGGGAGGAGCCCCAGACTGGAAGAGCAGGAGTCACCCTGAGAGGCCAGAGAAAGACAGTCACATCTGGGCACCAGGAGGCTCTGCCTGACCTTTGCAAAGTGTTAAATTCCTGTGTGTGAGAAAAGCACAGGTCTAGGGCTCAGAGACTGTCTGCCCCCCACCCCCACCAGCTCCTCTCCTCCTCTTTCCTAATCCCCGATTACTCTGGATTAAATAGATACTTATGTGTTGAGTATGCAGACACCACTGAGCAATCTGGCCAGCTCTAGAGAGAGTCTTGTCCTCTTCCTAAGTGGCTTCTCACCTGGGGATTGTCCATGTACCAGAGGAGGCAGTTGGCCTGGGTGTCCAGGATGAAGTATCTCCGAAGGAACTTGCCACTGTTCTCATTGTCCTCAATATCCAGAAACCCACAGATTCGGTTCTGCCGATCCACATAAGGCATTCCTGGGCTCTGCTCACATCACCCTGCATGGCACAAGGGAAACACTGGTGAGAAGGTGTTAAAGCAATCTCTAAGGGCCTGCATGAGCCTCACCTGTTCCTGCTTTGACTCACCTCTGGGACATACTGGGCTGGGCTCCTTGCCTCCAGCTTCCTTCCCTAGGTACCAAATGTCTACTTTACTGGACCCTGAAAACTTCTACCAACTCTGAACTCCCATTGTTGATGACTGTTAATGAAACCCATTAGAACTGACTCAGCTAATTTTCCTGAGGCCCTAGTATGAACTGAGCATAGAACCAGACACTCTATATCCCTGGAGGATAGAAGCTTGGTTATGCACTGTATGTATGCATGCATCAAGAACCTTGATTCAGTCAGTATTTTTCCTGTGACATCATTAATTATTTCCTAAATCATTCTGTAGCACAGCTTCCACATTTATAAAATAGGAATAATCATGATACCACACCTTACAGAATTCCTGGCTGTAAGTTAAGCTGGAGGCACACAAAAAGCCTGTCCCAGCCATCAGTCACTATACTACACAAAGCTTCAAGAAGTGGATGATAACGCAGCTTACACTTGGGAACTCCCTCAAGGAGGAAATCTCAACAAACCTCAATGGGAATTTAGGCATAAAGGAGCCAGAGTATCCAGGGGTTAAATGCCACTGTGAAAAGCTCCAGGATCCTCTTGGCAAGACTATACACACCCCTTAGCTCCCCTTGCTGATAATGCTCCTCTGCTGTTGACTCAACTGTGCCCTGTAAGAATTCATATGCCAAATTCCTAACCTCCATATCTCAAGATATGACTGGATTTGGAAATGGGGTTTTGGCTTTTTGTTTTTGTTTGTTTGTTTTGAAACAGGGTCTCACTCTGCACAGCTCAGGGTAACCCAGGCTATCCTCAGACTCTTAATTCTGATACCTCAGCACGCTATGGGCTGAGGTTATAGGAATGTGCAACTAAACCCAGGGTCTTAAAATTTATTAAAATTATCATACCTTTGAAGATGACATTTGGAACCCACAGGTCCCAGAAATAAGACAACAAAAGACCTAGGGAGAAGACAGCCACCTAGCAAAGGAGAAAGGCCTGAAACATCTTCTTCTTCTGCCCTCTCTCCAGACAGTGAGAAAATAAATTTCCATTGTTTAAGCTCTCAGGCTGTAGTACTTTGCCATAACAACCTGTGCTGAGACTCCTACACCTACCAAATGCCTACAAATTTGATCTTGCAAATCAGCATAATGCATTCCCAGGCTCTGCTCATATCACCCTGCATGGGAGGAGAGAAGGGGGCTAATGAGGAAGAGGGTGAAGCAAGTCTTATCTTTGGACCTGGATAAGCCTCACCTGACTTGATTCATCTCAGTTCCATGCTGGGAATGAAAAGAAAGTAGTATTAGCAAGTTCCAAGCCTGAGCACCTTCCCTGACTCCAGAACAGGGCATCTGGCAATGTGAGAACAGCCATACATCCTGGCTAATTGATCTCTGCAGAATGCACTCTAAGAGCCTACAGGAAAGAGTATGGGCAGGTGTGAGTCTCCAAAGCCCCAGAGGAGAGAAATAGCCAAGACACCTGGCTGGACTCAAGCATTGAGAGAAGGTACTATGGAAGCCCTACAGGGCTACAAAGCACCACACTGCCTTCAGATTCCCAAAGTCAGTTAACATCCAACTACTGAGCATTACCTTCAACAGAGCAGCATTCACAATGGCCCCAGCCAGAGGCACTGCCACCAAGCAAAATTGTGAGATGTTTGATGAAGGTACTCTATGAGCCAACACTGATTCAGAGAAACTACAACCCTAGCTTTCCAAGCCCAGAGGGGACAAGTCCCATGAAGCAACGGGACACATTTCCAAGTCAGGCTTGCTCTACAAATAGTGGCTTGTAGGGTGGTGTATGCCCTCCCACTCGAATGAGCCTACAGTACTGAGAGGGTCCACCAAAAAAGAAGTGCCACACACATTTACATGCACACACACCATGAACCCGGTATGCTGTCCAGAATCCCAAGAGACCCAGAACTGCAGAGATCTGCCGTTCAGAGATCTCATGGCTACTCTTCAGGAGTGCAGGTTCAGAAAAATAAACAGTAGAAACAGCCAAGATAGAAGACCACAGCACAGCTTTAAAAGAAAGCAGAAGAGGAGGTGAACGAAGGAGAAAAAGAAGGAAGAAGAGGTTTTAAAAAGGAAGCTAACTGCTTAGCGGAAGTGGAAGCCATGAAGGGTGGAGGAGGGGCACCCTGAACATAGTGACATCACCTACTTATAGGTGTCATCCAGCTCCAGTCCCAAAGTGGAGCAAGTTTCAGTTCAGAGAAATGAAAAAGTCAAGGGTTAGGAGCAACTTTCTGGAGTCATCTGGCAAACACTGGGTCATGGGTATAAGGACAGAGATGCAGCAGATGCCTGGGAAAAAGAAATGTCCTGTTCAAGGAGCAGAGGCCTTGAGTAAAAACACAAAGCCATCATGCATGGAAAGGTATGGAACTTTCTGGTGAGGGCAGGGGAGACACCAACCAACCCCCAGCCCCCCAAAAATTAGGCAAATTCTCAAGATACCATCACAGATCTGGAAGCAAAAACTCCAGAGGTCACAGGACTCTGGCTACTCCAGGGAAATCTCTTCCTATTTCCGTTTGAAACAGATCTCATTGTGCAGCCCTGGCTCACCTAATACAGCCCAAACTGGCCTCTAACTGTTGGTGGTCCTCTTGCCTCAGCCTCCAAGGTGCTAAGACTCCACACCTATGCCACCAAGCCCAGTAACTTGGAAGGGAACACATTCAGCTACCCAGGAGAACAAAGCTGATTGGCTTCAGGCCAGCCTAGTGTCCAAGAAGACTGACTATTGAAGTTCCCCTTTTCAGCCTGCAGGATTTACCAGCATCAATCCAGTGGCTGGAGAAAGGCCTCTTTCTCCAGAATTCTACTTCTGCTGAGGGACTTCCCAGGAGCATGGATCAACAGTGTGGGACCTCCATGTACAAACAAAAAGGTCTGAAGGAAAGCTCTCCTTACAGCATCCAGATTGAACTGTGTTAGTGTGTGTGTGTGGGGGGGGGGTCTTCAGATGGCTAACGCAACTGAGTCACCCAGCTCATCAAGACTGTGGGAGGGAGACAGCAGGTCTGTAGGGGAACAGGCACAATATGGAAATGTTGCTATGACTATTCCACTTGTTCCCCAACACTATCTTTTTAAGATTTATTTATTTATTATATATACAGTATACAGAAGAGAGTACCAGATGTCATTATGGATGGTTGTGAGCTACCATGTGGTTGCTGGGAATTGAACTCAGGACCTCTGGAAGAACAGTCAGTGCTCTTAACCTCTGACCCATCTCTCCAGCCCCCCCCACACACACACTATTTTTAATGGTTTCAGAACATGAATGCATTGGTTGCAATATGAATTACTTAATCATATCTCTATTACTAAGCAACTAAGTCTCAAGCCAGCTTTGTGCTATTATATATAATACCAAAACTTCACATTTTGTGAATTTTTTCTTTGATATGAAAAAGAGCAAATGTTAAAGTTAATAATATAGGAAACTGAAAATGGTCTATGGTAAGAGTACTTACTCTTGCAGAGGGCCTGGGTTCAGTTGCCAACACAAACATGGCAGTTTGTCCAAACAACTGTCTGGACATCAGGCACCACATAGTGCATACATACATACAGGCAAAACACATTTCAATACACATTAAGTAAAAGCAGATAAACATTGTTTAAGGTATGTGATTAGAATCTAGGCTATATGACCTTTCATCATTTTGGGGATCTGTTATAAAATTACTTTCTAAAGATATTTGTTGCAACGAATCATTAATTTATTCTTAACCACTATTAGACCTTCATCTAGATATGGGCTCACTATGTAGCCTTGGCTGGGCTGGAACTCATCTTGAAAACCATGCTGGTATCTAATTCACAGAGATTTCCCCAGGGCCACTGCTGGGATTGAAGGCCTATACAACCATGCCTGGCTATACTCTTACATGCACTGAAGTTATCTCTACCTGAAACTGTTTCCATTTTAAGATGCATAATGATGACTGCTGAAAAGAGAATGTTCAAATTTGCTGTTTAGTTCATGTATCTTAAACTTCCACCTGTACACATGCACACACACCTCAACCTCCAGGGCAGCAGGGCTCCCTAAGCAGGAATTTTTATGAAGATCCAGGTGACTGTAGTAGAATTTAAGCCATAAGCATTGCTATAAATGAAAATAAGTTAAATTCTTCCTTAAGTTGAAACGTGGTACATGCCTTTAATTCAAGAAATTAGGAAATAGAGGCAGGAAAATCTCTGTGAGTACAAGGCCAGTCTGATTTATATAGTGAGTTCCAGGCCAGCCAGGGCTACATAGTGAGATCCTAAATTTACAAAAAAGAAAGAATGAAACTTAGAGAAAGTTAGTTGCTTGTGATTACCTAATAATCAGCAACAGGAAGTGGGCTAACTGGCTATTCCACTGGAATTCCTGACCAGGATTCACTAGACGAGGAGAAAACACTTATATAGTCCAAGGCTGCCCATTTTATCTATTTTATCCTGTAATAAGAGGCCCTCAGACTCTCTTATCCCAAAATATTTTTTAAATGTTAGATATACAAACCCAGAAATTGTGAACTTTAATACTCCTGTATCCTAATAGAGACAGACGGGATAGAGCTTTAAGAAAGAAGACCACACACCAGGTGGAAGCCAGAGGCTCCAGGGAGGGCAAAGGGTAAAATGAAGGCCTCTACTCAAAACAGGTGTTATTCCCTTGGACAGGTTGGGGGTGGGGGTCCTAGGATTCTTATACACCTCGAACAAGAGGGTGATCTTTCCGAAAAGCAATTTGGCAGTATGCAACAAGACAGCTGAAAATGTTCCTGTCTTTTGACCAAATAGTTCTAAGTTTTAGGATTTCATCCAAATATATAGAAGGAAAAAGATTAAAAACTGCAATCCAATTTACATAAAAAAAAACCAACTTGAAAATACCCCAAATAGCTCAATGATCAAGTAATAATTCAATTCTACACTCAAGTATATTAAATATTGTAAAAAAAAAAAAAAAAAAAAAAAAAAAAAAAAAAAAAAAAAAAAAAAAAAAAAAAAAAAAAAAAAAAAAAAAAAAAAAAAAAAAAAAAAAAAAAAAAAAAAAAAAAAAAAAAAAAAAAAAAAAAAAAAACACTGTCTTCAAGTAATTTCTTTTGGGGTGTGTGTGTGTACTCGTGCCTTTATGTGTGGTAGCCAGATGTTAATGTCAAGCATCTTTTTCAATTGCTTTCTACCATAATTTTTGAGACAGGCTTTCACTAATCCTGGACCTTGCCATTCCTGCTAGGCTGGCTGAGCACTGAGAACCTGGGATCTGCTGTCTACACACACACACACACACACACACACACACAGGTACATGCACATGCATAGAGTGCTGGGATCACAGCCACAAAATGCCGAACCTGGGGCTAGACAGATGGCTCAGTGGTTAGTGCTCTTCCAGAAGACCAGGATTCCCATAAGGCAGCTAATAACTGTCTGTAACTCTAGCTCCAGGGTAAAACACCACTGTGCATAAAAAAATAAAAATAATTTAAAAAAAAAAGAAAGAAAAGAAAAAGCATCAGGATTTAAAAGAAAGAAAGAAATGCCGAACCTGGCTATTTATATGGGTGTTCAGGACTTGAACTCAGGCCTGCACAGAAGCTCTTCAGCAGCTTGGGCATCTCACAGGCCTATTTTCAAGACATGTCTAATGAGCCTTAGAAACTCATCAAATCAAGTGTTTCAAAAATATAAACATTGCATACCTTGATTGTGTGGATGTCATTTTTATTCCTACATATAGATTTTTTAAAAAAAGACTGGTCACCAAAATATTAAGTTATTAATCATGATACAGAGGGATCCTGTATATAGTTTTCTATATTTTCTGTACTGAATACTTGTTAGTCTGTTTACAGAGAAGAAAGTTGGGTAGTTCCACAAACACTCCCACCAGCAGGAGTTGAATTTCTCAATCCACTGTCGTTGTCATCCATAAACACATTTAAAATGTGGTTCTCTTGCACCTTTGTGGTATTCCATAGATCCCAGTCTAATACAGCAGTGTTTGCCAATGTTTAACTCCTCCAGAACTTGCTAGTTCAACTCTATTGCTAATGATACTATGTACATGAGTCACAGAATATGGAGAAAAAAAAAAAAAACAAACTGGTATTAACCTGGAATCTTCATTCCTTACTGGCTAAATTTTGGGGTCAAAAGGTTGTATTTATGCTAGAAGAAGGGGAAAGTATTCAACAATCTTACTCAGCAGGCAATCCTACTTCCTACAATAATGACTGGCCCGGCAATATATGCCCAATAGTGCAACAGTAGCAAAAATTTATGGGAGTAACCATCCCTTTCTGGCTGGATTTAAAGCTTGCTCCACAAGACAGAACTCATGCCTGATACTGTTAACGTGACCAAAAATCTCATGACTGGTTAGGTCATGGGTTATAGGGAGAACCTAATATTATTGTTCTACTAAGTGGACACAATATCAACCTCCCCCTCCCAAGTTCTTGTCTTTATACCTGTAGGTTAGTGCATCTCTTAACTCTCATCAGATAAGAGCCTTCAGTGCTTAGGGCTGGAGAGATGCTCAACAGTTGAGAGCATTGACTGCTTTTACAGAAGGACCTGAGTTCAATTTCCAGGACCCACATGGCAGCTAACAACTATCTGTAACTCCAGGTCTAGGGAACCCAACACCCTTACACAGACATACATGCAGGCAAACACTACCACACATAAGATAAAAACTAATAAATTATTTTTTTAAAAGAACCTAGAATGATCAGTTCTAAATGGGGCATCTATATTATACCTCTTCTTCCCAAGGCTCAGGGATTGCCATGGAAGTGGGAACATTAGGGACTGGAAGAGCCAGAGGCAATAGATATTTGCCTTGAAAACATTCTTTGTTGGACATGGCAGTGCCACTATACACATGAAGTCACAGTGGCTAGGACTGACTGCACGAACAAGACCTTCCTAAAATTAAGTCAACAGAAATCCCAGCATTGAGCCAGGGATGGTGGGGTACACCTTTAATCCCAGTACTCCAGAGGCAGAGGCAGGTGGTGCTCTGTGTGTCCAAAGGCCAGCCTGATCTACAAAGTGAATTCCAGGACTGGACAGCTAGGTTTGAAAAACCAAAATTATAAATAAATAAATAAATAAATAAATAAATAAATAAATAAATAAATTCTAACTTAAGCCCAGAGGAGGGCTTAAGTCCCACCCGTAGCTGAGAAGCTACAGATGACCAACCCATGCTCCAGTAGATGGCTTTACACCCATGCATGGCAGGCAGTGCTAAATGAATTCAGTATGGGGGGGCGGAGATGAAGAGGAAAGGAAGAAAAGAGAATAGATTGGATCAAAACATGTATGCACAAATAAAATTCTAAAAAAAAAAAAGAAAGAAAGAAAGTTGTGGTTTGGGTCAGACGGTAGCTAAGTTGTAGAATACTTGCCCAGCATGTACATTTTCCCCAACTAAAGAGGGAGGAAATGCTGGCATTTGCCTGTTTCAGCTCTTTGATTCTTGAGGTACTGTGGTTTGCAATATGGGGGAATCCATTTGCTAGACTACTCTGCTGTGTGGGAAAACAGAAAGTAGAAACAGAAACCATGTCTTAAGTGGTATTGCCCACCTTACAAAAAAAAACCCTAGAAAATAGTATACTATATAATCCCACTTCAAAAAATGATTTATTTGGGGCTAGAGAGATGGCTCAGTAGTTAAGAGTACTTGCTGATCTTCCAGCATCCATATTGCGTAGCTCAACCATCTGTAACTCCAGCTACAGGGGACCAACAACCTCTCCTTGGGCATGTACACACATGGGTGCATAAATACACACACAAGTTTTTAAAAATTTTAGTATTTAAGATTCTTTTTTGTTCATATGTATTTTCTTCCACATCAGTTCATGCAGATAAAGCAAGAACTTCCCAGAATAATGATCTAATAAGAGTCAAGATGGTGCTTCTTGATATGTCCTGGTGTGTTACCCTCCAAGAGCAGAGCAGAAGATGGGGGGACAGCCACAACATCAGTGACAATACTGACCTGAATCTGCTAAACTCATAAGAAAAGAAAGTCTATAGGAAATGACATCAGAGGTCTCAGACGGGACCTGGGTGTGGAGGTAAGAGCAGTCACTCTGCAGAAGCAAAGTTCACGCTGCTCCTCCTCCTCCTCTGTGTGCAGTGTGCCCACATATCAGCAAAGCCTCCACAACCCTAACAGCCCTGTGACAAGAACACACAACACCCCAGAGTTCATCTCTTAGCCCTGCCAAAGAGCAGAGCCTGGGAAGTGTGGGGGCACCGAGTTTCCAGAATATGGCTACAGTGTCCTCAAATTTTGCAGTGGTCACAAGAGCAAATTCCGGACTGTGGATGGAGGAGGAATAACACTGAAGAGAAGGGAATGTACCCAGTCCCCTGTCCCCAGCGGAAGCCTGGGTGAGGAATGCAAACATCTTCAGGAATGGGGAGGTTCAAAAAGGGTGCCGTCCTTCTGACCCTGAGAAAAGCAGTCAAGAAGCAAATTTTAAAGGGAAAGAATATTGGAGAAAAGACAAAAGAAGGGAAAACAAATGGGCTATTTTAAACCTTCATAAACTCTCCTCTTTTTCTCTGAGTCGGGAGAAAATGCAGTTGGTAGGGCCGTAGGCAAGAAAGACAAACTCATTAGATCACCTTCCTGGAAAGGCCAGCAGGCAGGCAGCCACATCTGGGTTATAAATAGCCCAGAGAAGCTGAGCCCCACAGGGAAAGCCTAAAAAGACCCCCAACTCAGGAGATACCAAGAAACAGCCCCCTAAAGGAGAGGGCCTTCCTCCTGGCAGCTGCTTAGGAACTGCGAATGAGAAGGAAGTGTCTTTACTTTTTCTCTGATACCCTTCTGCAAAGTGTACACCATGGCCTAGGTGTGTCTGCTTAAACCTTGTCTCTAGATTTAGGGAAGGAAGAAGGACTGCGTGTGGCAAGGCGGATAAGAGGTGACAATGATCAATACGAGTATTTTTGAACTTTTGCAAAAAAGAAAAAAGAAAAAGAAAAAAGATGACCAGAAAAAAATAAAAAAAGAGCAGGGCTGACTTCAGTTTCAGTTACCTATCTATCCACATGTCAGAATAAACTTTAGAAGGGTTTAGAGTTGGGAGAACCTCGGTTCAAACATGGACAAACTACTGAATTCTTCTGGACTCATTTCCTCATTTGCAATAGAGACAATCGCTCTGACGATTAAATAATGTGTTAGATATTCTTAACCAATAAATATCAGGCAAATACTTAAGCCTATGTATTAAGTGGGAAAGTGTGTTCCAAACTGGTTCTAGAAGTCGAGATTGGGTCAAAGGTCTTCCAAATACAATCCCCCAAAGGATGGCATTCCTCTTCTTTCGTGGTCCCATCTTCTAGTCTGTCCAATTTGTTCTCTTGGTAATGGTCAGGGTACTAGGCAGGGCTGAGGTTTCTCGCCCGTCACAGGCTTCCTTCCTTTCCAGAGCCGAGCAGATTAGATTGCTGAGTTCTGTCCAGCTTACCAAGACAGACAAGAAAGTGAAAGTGGGGCTACCCAAACCGTTCAGGAAGAGGAGAGCTCCCTAGCACAGCACTGTACCCAGCCCAAAGTCCTTAGAGGGGACAAAATAAAGAAAGCCTTGCTGCTTTCTGAGACCCCAAAGCAACTGTCATTTACACTTTGGTCTATGTCAAGTCTGAACCATTCAGTCTACAGCAGGGGCATTGCCCAGCTGAGTACCTACATGATGACAAGACAGGAAATCAAAGAAGTGGCATGTTCCTGCTGCTTTGTCTGTCTAGGGTTCCAGTACTTTCAGCAAACATCTAGGAGGAAGGCAATGACCCTCTTCTGGAGGTTTGACTGGCCAGCTAACACGGGTCTTCCTCTCCCACTCCCTCTGGAATTGGGGTGGGGGGTGTAGGTGGCCATTGAGGTACATTCTGCTGCCCCTTTCCCACATTTGCAGATTGACTTCATTTGCCAACAACCAAACCCTGTGTGTGTTCAGGTCTGATTTTGTCCCCCAGTAAAATACCAGGCTGAAAGATAAATTCGGCCCTCTATGATGACATGAGGGAGTGAGGTGGCAGGCCCTACTTCCTTATGAAGGAGAGAAGCAGCAAACTCCAGTGTAAGGCAAGGGACGGGTTTGCAGTCACCCTCCACCAAACAGCAGGTAGTTCCCAAATCAGTCTCCAGAAACTCGACAGCCATGAGGAGGGTAAGAATCCCATTATCAGCCCGCTAAAACTCCACTGGGAGTACTACAATCTGCAAAAAGAAGTTTGCAAATACAGCCAAAGGACTCTCGATCTAAAGGAAACAGCTAGAGGAAAAAGCCTCCAGGACTCAGTTCCTTCTGTTTGCTCTAAGTGAGCTTTTCATTCATTTGCTCAACAAACGTTTTTCTTGCTGGAACCCTGACTCAGGCAGCACCTAAGGGAAGCTATAAGATCTGCCTCGACGAACACACACACACACACACACACACACACACACACACCCTCCTCTGGCCTTCAAACACCAGGGGCTCCAGTTTGGTATTCTAGGTGCTCTACGCAGCCAGGATCCCCCACTAGTCTGCCTGCTCCCAAAAGACGGAGCTGAGCTTCTCCTTACTGCTCACTTAGTTCTTATTATCCAAACAAATCAATAGATGCAACCGGGTTGAAGATAAAACTTTTACTTTTTCATTACTGAAAGCTTTTGTGACCCTCCCCTCCCCCGGAGGGAGGAAAGCTTCTTTGTTAAGAAAGAAGCGCGGGGGGGGGGGGGGGGCGACTTGGAACTTTAATCCCAACTGCAAAGCAAAATGCTCCCAGGAGTCACAACAGACACCCCCTGTTCCTCGTCTAGTTTTTATACTCTGAAAAACTCTTATTGAGCTGGAACCGGGACAGGAGTTACAAACCGAAGATGCTCCAGAAGGAAAGTAGCCTTTAAAAAGGTGAAAGACTCGGGCAGGGCTGCTCGGGGCAGAAGGTGAAGAAGCGTGCCCTGGGCATGCCCTGATTCTTTTTTCTTCCCACACAACCTGGCCTCATCCCTCCTTTCTATTTTTCTTTTCCTCTAAATTTTAACGGCATAGTCTCCGAGGCTGAGCAGAACAGGGAAGCGAGGACGTTGAAGAGGACAGAAAGCAAGCTTCCCCTCGGAAGGGTTACCTAACCTGGCACGAACCTGCATTTTCCACCAAGTCACCTCCATTGCCAGGAATCCCAGAAGCCCATGTCGGGACCAGACGAAAGGAGGAGTCTCCCCAGGGTAACATTCTAGGCCCGCCAAGTGAAAAAAGAAGTGAGACGGAGAAGGAAGAGGCTCCAGCACCCAACTCGTGCCGGAGGGACTTGCCTGGGATGGTCTCTGCTCTCCTCCCCTACCCGCTGCCGGGGCAGTACTTGCAAGGCTACTATCCCAGTGCTAGAACCACGGAGAAGTTTTCACCGCTGCAAACGTGAGAAAATGCAGCTCCACAGGACACCGCCCCCACACGCCCCACCCCACAGCCCGACCCCTGGCGGTGGCGACCTTGGTCACCCTGAAGGCCCCAGTGCACGGGAGGAGGGGTTGCTCTCGGGGCTTTCCTGGGAGCTAGGAAGGTCGCCCGGATCGGGCCACCTCCGGTCATCGTCCACCACCCGGACTGGCGCCACCAAAGCCGCGCACCCGACTCCTCCGGACAGCAGAGACTGCCGCACCCCGGCCCTTGCACGGCGCGTCTTTCCTCCCGACTCACCGCACTGTGCGAAGCAAGGGTCGCATCGGGTATCCCAGGGTCTGTGCCTTGGGGCTGCAGCTCCCTCCCCGTCTTGCCCCGTTCGTCTCCCCACCCTCCGCTGTCCTCCACAGCAGTCTCTCGACTCTTTTTTCCGGGTTAATTACGTTTCGCATTAAAGCAAAACCCAGCCCCGGATGTGAGTACAATGCTCCGCGGGCCTCTGGGGGAGGAGAGGGGTGCGGGGACCTCGCGGGGACAGCAGAGGGGGTGGCAGGGGGAGGTGGAGATGTGGCCCGGCCGCAGCAGGTGTCCGCGCTGGGGTGCGACAACGGCACTTCCCTAACCTACTCCGCAGGGCGCAGCCTGCCCAGCCAGTAGTGGACACCCAGCGCGAGGGGGCGTTGGGTTTAGGGGTGGAGAGAGGAGCGCTGCACCCTACGGTCTGCAGTGCGCCCCAAATCCCAAAGGGCCGCCAGCACTCTGACCCAGCTTGCCCAGCCCTTCTAGGAGCACAGAGCCCAGTGGGAAACAGAAGCCTGGATTCCATAAATTCGGCCTGGGGTAACCCGACAGAACTGCTGCTCTCTCCCCCTGCAGCCATACAACAACCCATAGCTATCAATCCCGTGCCGATGAGGAAACCGAGACTCCAAGATGTTAGGTAACATGCTCTGGGTGGCCAGTCAGTAGAGGGCAGGTCTGTCCGGTCTGACACAGGCCTTCCTCGTGGAGACATAGACACTATTTAAATAAAAGTAAAACCAGGTGGACAACATCAGAAACCTAAATATAATATATTCGCCCAGGGACTGAGCACCAAGAGATGCGATATCTGGGGGATGCTGATGTCAGCCCGGCAGGTCCAAAGAGTCCTCGGAGGGAGCAGAGCAAAACTTGTTTAGGAAGGCTCTGCAGGACCAGGCTGGGATTCGCTGGTGGGGAGGAAAGGTCAACCCACAGCAGAGCAGTGTAGGGCAAAGACAGACTGGACCAAAACCTGCGATCCGAGGGCCACAGTCAGGTGAGCCGGCAGGAAGGCGGGACAGCCCGCAGCACACGCCCCGAAAGCTCCAGTGATGAAACCGCAGTCGCTTCCTCTTCTATTTTGATTGCTAAAGCGAAAATAAGCCGCCCAGTTCGCTCAGGTGTGAAAAAAGACGTTTGCTTTAGAACATTTCTCACTGAATAAGGAAGGAAAAGACACAAGGTTGGGGGGAAGCCATCCTTTTGCGCCTTTGTAGAGTGCCTTTGTAGAGTGCCTTGCACTGGGCTTCAGACAGCTTTACCCTAAGCTGGGTAAATCCCAGCCAGCTCCCATCCCCTAGGCAGTTGGTGACCCGTGACTCAGTTTCTACATCTGGATGAGTGAGTCAATTCTTGCAAAGCGTTTCATTCCAACACAAAGGTGCTGTGTGATTTTTTTATTTTTTTTTTAATGAGATGGCCATTTTTACCGTAAAAAGGAGCATAATTCTTTGGGGGAATTTGTACTGAAAACCATCAGTTAGGGGCGGATATGCTGAATGAGAGCTGTCTGAAGATCTCTCTGGGATGTTAGCTTAGCAGCAGTGTGGTGCAGGCGTCAGATTTCATGGTATGGTTTCTATTAAAACCCATAAAACTGCTCCTGTGGGGCCTGCCTGACTCACCCAGTCACAGATCCACAAATATTTTCTAAGTACTACTGTATTGGCTGCCTGGAAGGCAGAGAAGCCAAAGGCCTCAATTTCCTTCATAGATCAGGTGGGAACCTATAGCCTTCTGGATGTCAGAAGGAATCCGTCTTCAATATTTTGGAGAGTGGAAAGAGCCTCTGTGATAGACAGGTATTGCACAAATTCTAGTTACCATATAATGAAAACCTAAAGACAGATAATGGGGAAAAGCTGGAATATCAGAGAGAGGAAACAGACCACAGTCGATTCTCACCCAACTCCTCAGGCTGAACAGGGTCAATGAGTTCTCAAGAGTCCTCGGCCTGATTGGTTGCTTCTACAGAATGCCTGAATTTTTACCTTCTCCTGCCTTATATATCTTCCCCACCCAGCTGTTTCACTTCCAGTTAAAACTCTGTATCATAATCCTAGAGTTAGGTTTAAAGGTATGAACTACTACTACTTGGCTATTAGGCCTTGAATTCACAGAAATTCAGAAAGATCTCTGTCCCTGAGTGATGGGATTAAAGGTATGGGTCACCATTCTATGACCTTCATGGCTTGACTGTGGGTGGATCTATTCTCTGATATTCCAGATTAATTTTAGTAAATATACAATATACCACCACAGGCAGGGGTTCTCAGGGCTGAGCTTTGAGTCAGCCAAGAAGTAGTTAAGGGCAGCTTTACTCCCAGGGGGAGGATAAGAATGGGAACTGACGTAGGGTTTATACTTCGCCAGAGCTGCCTTACTGTTACCTCCATCCCTGGTAGGGACTAGATACTTTCTATATTAAATCACTCCTATCATCCTGAATTTCCCAGGCTTCTCAAACAAGCACCACCAAGCAGGTCTGCAACTACAGTCTGTGTCTGTCTTTGTCTGTCTCTCTCATAAAATACAAATACCAGACATTACACCATTGTGGCCAATTTAAAGTGCACACATGGT
Source organism: Sigmodon hispidus (assembly GCA_004025045.1). Classification (NCBI taxonomy): domain Eukaryota; kingdom Metazoa; phylum Chordata; class Mammalia; order Rodentia; family Cricetidae; genus Sigmodon; species Sigmodon hispidus. The sequence goes on along the minus strand of PVIH01012659.1, from coordinate 7,945 downwards.
GACATTCAGTGGCATATTGTACACTTGTCACCACCGTTCAGTTCCAGACAATTTTCATCATCCCTAAAGGTGGCCTCACAACACTCTCTTCTCCCTTCTGTCAACCTTAAGTAATCGCTATTTTGCTTTCCATCAAGTCTACACACATGGGACATTTCACATGAGGGAAGTCACATGACAGTGTCCTTTGTCTCTAGCTTCTCACACACTTGCCATTTCTTGATAAACACATTTTGAAACCTTTTCATTGTCTGACATTATGCATCACCTTTGTCTCCCTGCAATAAACCAACTATGGGAGTCTTGCCTACAGAAAGAGGGACATCAAACAGGACCTTTTGCATAAACTATTTTAGTCCACCTTGCTGGAGCAGGGCAGCATTAAGTTCCAAAATTTGTTTAAGGTTTTGCAGATAGTTAGTGGTTTCAGTGGGCTCCAGAACACTTAGCTACTGCTAGACTCTTCCAACATAAAAACTTCCCCTGAAATTGGAGATATCTAGTCAGGACCCAAGAATCTAAGCAGCCTGATGTAGAACAGAACTATGTCATCGTGTACTTCCTATTTTCAAAGCTGGTGAACTAGAGAAGCTAATGACATCACGTGGTGAGCCAGTGGTCCCTCCAGGGAACTGTATTATTCTTTACCCTCGGAGGTCTCTATTATATAGGTTCTGAGCTGCAGCTGGGGCCACTTGAAGAGGTCAAAATCAATTCACTTGGTCCTCTTCAAAGCTGTTTTTCCCAGAGATCAAATGCTTCCAGGCCTTTAGTGTACCTCCAAGATTCAGAGACCATTTTTATACGTAGCTGCTATTTATTTTAATAGCAATAGTACCATAAAGTAATTGTACCGCCCAATTCTAAGATTACTTAAACTATTGTCCTGCTCGGTTTTCCAGCCAGCTATTTTTCTCCCCATATGCATTGTATTTTCTTCTTTTCTAGGAACTTACTGCTGAATGTTTTACATATATTCCCCAGTTCAAGTCTTCCAATGGCACTGAGTGCCAGAAACCACTATTTCCCTATTTTGTGTTGAAATGAGTACTGCAGTGCAAAGAAGAAGCTCGGGTTCAGAACCCAGCAGCAGCCCCATGCCAGTGTATATCCCTCCCAGCTACATTGGCATGTGATGGGCATTATAAAGGCCTCAGGACAAAACGCAAGCCTCTTCTCCTCAGTTCTAGTCATCATATTTCCATTTCATCTACAATAACATAGTCAAGGGCATATCCTAAAGGAAGTTATGGCTCCATAAATACAAAGAGATTTGCATATACAAATGTGTCTATGTGTGGATTAGGTGCATCATTGTTCACCATGGTAGGAATTGGAAATCATTTAAGGGTAGGACAGGTCAACACTGGTCCATGAATACATTCTTATACTGTGCCCTGACCAAGGAAGAATGTAATTAGGTTGGGGGCATGGTTCAATGGTTCAATACATGCTAAGCAAGTATCAGGAAGCCCCGGGGTTCAGTTCAAAGGCAAAAGGAGAGAGAAGAAAAAAAGGGATGGGCAAAAAAAAAGAATCCTATTTAAAAAATTACAGAGCTGTCTATATAACACAAAATATAGAGGTGAATGATTCATTCTGAATTTTAAAAATAATTTGTTTACACTTATTTTATGGCATTGGTGTTTTGCCTGCATGTATGTCTGTATGAGAGTGTCGGAGTTACAGTTGTGGACTGCTTGGGGAATGCTGGGAATGAACCGAGAAGAGCAGTCAGTGCTCTTAACCCCTGAGCCATTTCTCCAGCCCTTATTCTGAATTCTTTCTTTATAAATAAATCTTTTTGTAAATATTTATTCTTATTGTATGTGAATTGGTGTTTTGCCTGCATGTATAACTGTGTAAGGGTGTCAGATCTTGGAATTACAGACAGTTGTTAGCTGCCATGTGGATGCTGGGAATCGAACTCAGGTCCTCCGGAAGAACAGTCAGTGCTTTCAACTGTTGAGTCATCTATAATTCTTAATCATAGTTCTCTTTGGGAAAGTGGAGGGGCTATAATGGTGGATTTCACTCTAAGATATATATTCTGTATTGAACATATATGTGTGAGAAAGTATGTGTGTGTGTGTGTGTGTATATGTGTGTGCATGTGGGCGTGTGCGTATCCACACACAAGCACATGAAGAAACCGGATATTGCTTAGGTGTCTTTCTTGGTCATTCTCTACTTTTCATTTACTCAGGCTCGGCTCTCACTGAATCTTGAGTTTGCTGATTCGGCAAGTCTAAACAAACATGTTTGCCCCAGGAATCCTTTGTTTCTGTTTCCCAAGTTCATCATTAGGTCACAGTGCCTACCCAGCTCTTCTGTGGGTCTGAAGATACAAACCCCAGTCCTCAAGTTTATGCGGAAAACCCTGTATTTACTGAGCTAACCTTCTAGCACACACTTACCTTATTTTTTTCAAAAATGCATGTGTGTATCTAGTTATCAAAAAGACAATATATAAGTTTTAATTAAAAAAATTGAGACTGAAGACATGTCTCAGTGATTAGGAACACTGGCTTTATTTTCTAGAGTACCTGGCTGGGTTCAATTACCAGCACCCACATAGCAGCTCACAAGGATCCAGTTCTAGGGGATCTGACATCATCACACAGACATACAGGCAGGCAAAACACTAATGCACATAAATTTTTTAAAAAATAAATAAATAAGTAGATTTTAATACAATTTAAAAGTTCTATGAGATGGAAAATCCCATTGCCATTCTCAGAGGCACCCCCTTGAGTAGGGAGGGAATGTAAAGAGTAAGGAGTTAGTGTAACAGACACAGGGCAGGGAGATGAAGAGGCAACTGAGGATGGGGATTCTAGGGAAACAGGACCTTGAGAAACCCTCAAAGGATGGCTCATACAAAGGTGAAAAGCTATAGAGAGAAGAGAAGGATTTGGGATCAAAATGATCAAGTTCAGGCTAAGGAGATGGCACCACTGGGGACATGCTGGCAAGCCTGAGGACCCAAGTTAGTAAGACTGGGCTGAACAGTGTGTACCTGTAATCCCAGCCCTAGAGGAGGCAGGAGGATCCCTGGAGTTTACTGGTCTACAGTCTAGCTGAATCAGTAAACCCCGTATTCCACAGGAGATCCTTTAAGGGGATTTTTTTAAAAAAAATTAAAAAAAGAAGCTGATTGAGAAGACAGTTGGCATCAGCCTGTGGTCTCCACACACAAATGCTCATATGTTCATGAACACACGTACGTATTAGCACAACGCCTATACATACACAAAGAATGATCAACCACAAGGTATTGGTGCACAGACTCTAGTGGACAGTGATGCTGAACAGTTCACAGGAAACACAGGAACACATTAGTTACTCTTTGGGTGGTCGTGAGAAAATTCGTAACAAAAGCAATTGAAGAAAACAGAGGAGAGAGGTTAGTAGCAAAGTCATGGGAGCAGGAACGGAGCGTAGACCTGACCCACGGCACCCACAGCCAAAGCAGAGATGGGTGAATGCTTGCGCTTAGTTCATGGCTTTCTCTCTGTTCAGCTTAGGACCAGACAGCCCATGGAATGGTGTCACCCACCTTTAGATGTGGTCTTTTCACTTCAGCTAATGCAATCTAGAAAGTCCTTCACTGACATAGCCAGACCTTTGCTTCCATGGTGACTCAAATTCCATCTTGTTGACAATTGTTTACCATCACACAGGCGCAAGGAGGTGGGAACAGCCGAGAAGACAGAGACCTACAGACTTCGCAGGGCTGATCGAAGGCTTCTGAAACTACTTCTTCAGGCATCTTAAAGGATCCTGAACCTTCCTGAGGGTTTCTAAACTGGGAAGGACATAATCAGAAAGAAACGGGAAATAATCCCATAGCTGGTGATCATTTAATAATCAGCATCAATCTGTAAGGGCCTGACTCTCAGTCACCATTAACTGATTGAAGAACCAAGGAAGTCATTACTTTTCCTTCCCTGTGTGTCTACAGAGCAATCTCCTATGGCAAATAGACTTGTGCTTCAGAGGTAGGTGCTAAGTGCCTAGGACGTCAGGGACTGCCTGTACAACTCAGCAGCAAAGCACTTACCCAGCATGCTCCAGCCCCTGAGTTCCAAACTTCGGACTCCACAAAAAATAACTAAAAATCAGTTCTGTCCCTTTGCATTAAAATCTTATATTTCACCCTGAAATTTTCCTACAAAGAGCCAGCTGTTTGCAAACACTTAGGATATAATGGATTGTTAGTCTCATTTGACAGATGGGACAATTTGTTTTTTCTATTCTTCGAAAGAAATTTTATTCATTTGAAAATATGTTTAGCATCTCATTTTACAGTTGTCCACACATTATGTGCCCAATTTCATAAAGATGAACTTACATGCAGGCTTAGTTATTTTGTATATATTTGTTTTTAAAATTGTTTTTTATATAATATGCTTTGATCATATCCTTTTCCCTCACCCAACTCTTCCAGATTCCCACAGCCCTATCCCCCACACAAAATAAAAATCGAAAACTGAAAATTAAAACAAAAAAGCGCAGACAAAGAAACACAGGGTCTGCTTGTATCAGCCAAGTGCTCCTGCCCTGAAATGGGGTGGATACACCCAATGTTGTTTCTTTGGAGAAAATTGATTCTCCCTTCCCAGCAGGTTATCAGCTGCAAATATCATCTCAGGAAGGGGCAGGACCTCTGGAGCACTTCCTCTTTTCCATGCTAGGATTCTGTCTGGGAAGAATGTGGGTTTGAATCTCAGCCTCACTCAACCAGTCATGATCTGAGCCCCTCGGCTCTGAATCACTGGTCAACAATCCCAGCCCAAAGTCCTGTACTATCCTTTAGTTCAAATTTTCAGAGACTTGAAAATAGAAAAAAAAAAATGGGAAGTGGAAGAAACATCGGAAATTTCTGTTTATAACACAAGGGAAACCGCAGTAAGGAACAGGAATAAAGTCAGATGGAGAAAGATAAAACTTTTGTAAACTCCTGGAAGTTTATGCATACTATTAAATGTAAAATATAAACAGGAGATGTGTCTATATACACACCCACATGTATGCATACATACACACACATACATCAGAACTATTGTCTAGTAATGAAGTTTGGGAAACATGGCTATACTGTTATCTGATGCCAATCAATACTTAAAACTGAGTGTTAATTCTATTCTCAGAAATAGACCAGACAATTTTGTGGATTCCTGCCTGTGGCACGGCCTTCCAGTTAGTTTAGTGCCTGCAGTGTGCTGCAAGGATCCCATGACCCCAGTGACCTTGATGGAGCTTCTGGAAGGAACCAGGCCTTCTTCAGAAAGAGAGCCTTACTCCAGACTCATAACCAGGTTGGGACTGCATTTGACTTCACTCTTCAGACTTGGTTTCATTTTGCACCCTCAGCACTGAGATCACAGGGGTGGAGTTAATAATTAAATCCATGTGGATGATGAAGTCCACACCATCAGGGAGAATCAACTTGGGCCCGCTTATTCCAGGAGATGTCTGATGAGTGACACCAGCGATTCTTAGAACAAGGTAAGAAAATCAAAAGGGGTGTTTGTATACAATGATACTCATCCTTACTTCATTTTAAGAGAAAAACACCTCTTCTGCACCCTGAAGAAACTCACATGACATTTAATTCTCATGATGAAGTTTTAAGAGGTGGAACCAAAGGGATCTTTGGGGGCTAGGGGAGCAGCAAGGTGACTCTGCTGGCCCAGACACTAACCACTGAGCCTGACAGTCCAGAGTTGAGCCCCAGAACTCCAGTGGAAAGAAAGAACCAGTTCCCACAAGAAGTCCTCAGGCTTCTACCATGGTATGTATGCCCTCCCCAGTGAATAAATAAAAAATTGACAGGGCTGAGGGATCTGACCTCAGGCCTGAATTACTCCATCTAGGACCAGTAGATTATTTTGGGAGTCTGAAAGCATCTTACATCAAGCCCTCTTGGCCCCAGGTGTCCTGCACTGAGTTGAATACAAAGGCCTTTACCAAATGTAAGAACCAGGAACAGAGTAACCTTTACTCATGAATTACTCAGCCTCCAGTTTCCATTTATAGCAACAGGAAGTAGAGTAAAGCAGCACAAAGATCCAAAGTCCAAAGGACACCAGGTACAGGCCTTTAATCCCAGGACTCAGGAGACAGAGGCAGGCAAATCTCTGGGAGTTCCAGGCCAGCCTGGCCTACATAGCAAAACCCAAAAGTCCAAAAGAAATAAATAATAAAAACAAAATACAAAGCACTAACAGTGCAAGGTGATTAGGCTTTCCACTTGCCCAGCTATCTGGTCTTATGTAGGCCTTTGGGTATAGGGAGAAAGAGGCATTTAATAACATTGAATTTGCAAGAAATTACCTAAAACTGTTAACATCAGTTAACTGGTCAATGGCTTTAATGGCCATTTGGTTTTGTTTTATCTTTATTTGGGGATTTTTCTATGTTTTCTTTAATAAGCATAATTTTTGTAATATTTTTAAATTATTTATTTATTTAGATTTCTATGTGTATAAGTGTTTTCCCTACATGTACGAAAGTGCACCATGTGTATGCCATGCTCTAGGAGACATGGCATCATATTTCCTAACTGAGGTTAGCCCTGGTGTGAGCCTCCATCTGGTTGCTGGGAGCTGAACCTGGGTCCTCTGCAAGAGCAGCCAACACTATTTACTGCTGAATCATCTCTCAATACCCCGTGGATTCTTTTATGGTGAAGAGGCAAATGTGAATTTTCCAAGTAATTCTTACACAATCCCCCTCCAAGTTGACTGGAGGTGTAGCTCAGCTGTAGAATGTCTGCTTAGTACACAAGGCCCAGAGGTCATTTCCCAAATATGGCATACATATTAAAAAAAGAAAAAGCCACTCATGCTAAAGAGCCCATTGGAAACAATGCACAAAACCTAAATCTCAGCTTAAAAAAATTTTGATTCTTAAGGAAATGCTGGTGAATTGCTAAGGACTTGTAATTGGCCCAAGATTTTTTCCTTAAATTTCAATATAATTTGTGTAATGGCTCCACATAAAACTATATTAAAATTAAGTGTGATATGTGACTGGAGAATTAAGTCCTGCCTAAATTACCTCTTTTCCTTAGGAACTCAGAACTAGGAAACTAGATTTATGCTGATACCAAAGGCTCAGAACTGACTGCACTGGAGTTGGATACTCAGCCAAGTGTACCTTCATCCGCTGGCTTCAGCCTCATCCTGGTTTCCAGAGAAGACACTGAACCGCCATCATCCTTCTGACAACACACTTGTGGGCCTAGAAGATAGAAGAGCTCTGAGATGCCAGACATGGTTACTGACTCTTACAGAGAGGTCATTAAAGAGAGGAAGGATAGTTGAGACTGTGTTCGACTCCTCCCTGTGTTCATAAATGGAGCTGATGGCAGTGGCAGAAGAAAGAAAATGACTGCCTTCAGTTCTCAAGATGGTATGTGCTTCAGACATCCATTAGCACTCCTGGGGAGGACCTTGGACAGACAGAAGACAGGCTAGACTGTGTGGCCGGTGCCTCTGCTTTCATCTCTAAGCTTTATGTAGTTTTTCTGATGGGAGAGGTACCTTCTTGGTGGTAGAATTATATTGTAGAATATTGTTTTAAGGTGTGTTTCTTTGTTTAACTTTGTGAAGCTGTGTTACTGTGCCTGTCTAAAACATCTGATGGTCTAATAAAGAGCTGAAGGGCCAATAGCAAGGCAGGAGGAAGAGACAGACAGGGCTGGAAGGCAGAGAGAATAAATACAAGGAGAAATATATGAGGAATTAAGAGCAAGAGAATAAGAAGAGGAGGATGCTATGGCACAGCCACCCAGCACCCAGCACCCAGCCACCCAGCCACCCAGCATACAGCCACACAGCCACACAGCCTTCCAGCAACACAGCCACACAGCCACACAGCCACACAGCCACACAGCCACACAGCCACACAGCCACACAGCCACACAGCCACACAGCCA
>PVIH01012658.1:0-62448 GCA_004025045.1 Sigmodon hispidus | reverse complement strand
CTCACCCACCCATCCACCCACCCATCCACCCATCCACCCATCCATCCATCCATCCATCCATCCATCCCAGGGCAGGGAGGTAGATGAGAGGTAGTGGGCTTATTTAGCATTTACAAAGGCCCAGACACAACCACAACACACAAAACAACAACCTAAACATGGATGGATCACTTAACCATGACTGTAATACCACTAGTTGTCAATCACTGTCACCTCTTATTCTAGGAACACTGACATAGCTTCTGAGGGTTGTGCTTTCCCACGTTTCCTAAGTTTCATTTCATTTTTGGTTCTGGGAATGTGGGGGAATGTGTATGTGAATGCAGATGCCCACAGATGCCAGAAGAGGGTTCAGATCCTCTGGGGTTAAAACTATAGGTGGTTATGAGTCACCCCTTTTGGGTGCTGGGAATAGGTCCTCTGCAAGACCAGTATGCAACCCTAACTGCGGAGCCTTCTCTCTCCTCACCACTGGTCCTCAACTGCCTTGTCTCAACATGGCCAGAATGATTCTTTTTATTTTACTTCTTAGATTTCATGTGTGAGTGTTCTGCCTTCATAACGGTATGTGAACCATGTATGCTTGCTGCCCTTGGAGGTCAAAAGAGGGTACTGGATCCCCTGGCACTGGAGTTGGGGACAGTTGTGAACCACCATGTTGATCTGAGAACCTAAGTCCTCTGCTATTATTACCAGTGATCTTAAATGTCGAGCCATGTGTCCAGCCCCCAGAATGGGTCATGGCATTCTTCTATTCCAAATCTAACAATGACCTCCCACTTCAATAAGTAACAGATAAAGGGCCCAACACGTTTCCACTCTTCTCGTTCCTGGGACGCAGCACAAATTGCTCTCCTTGCTCGTCCTTACTCTACTGACACCTTCTCTCCTTTGCTAGTCCTTGAAAGTTAGGTGAGTGAGCAGGCTGTTCCTCCAGGTCTATACTGGTCACAGGTACAATCCGGTTCTGTAGAGGAACAGTGTCATCTCCTGGATCCCTGGCCAATAAGCAATACTTGGCCCACCATAGCACTTTAAGATTACTCCCTTCGATTGTCCTTCCCATCCCCACCCCAAGAGAGCATGCGTGTCCACGACTTCCTCTTTCTCTCCTACTCATTCTAATACAGTCTCCACTGGACCGCAGCCTGAGTGTCTGTCTCTTTCCTGGGCTCACACCCACACCCGACCACCACGCCATGCCGCCTGCCTGCATGGGGCCATATCCACCAGGTACTACAGGTACTCTTTGAGATCTTAATACAACAAGCAGAACTTATGGAATGAATCTTCCCCTCTCTCTCCTCATGTATACACATGCATATTAAATAAAGAGGTTTTACTGGAATGACTTAGAGGCTTCGGTCCAGCTAATTCAACAGTGGCGGCTGTGAAGGGAAAGTCTAAGAATCCAGTAGTTTCTCAGTCCCACGGGGCTGGTGTTTTAGTTGGTCCTTAGTACATGCTGGAATCTCAAAGAAGCAGGTTCCAAAGCCGGCAAATAAATGGACGTGTTAGAAAGATGAGGGCAAGCAGGAGAGAGCAAAAGCTTCCTTCCTCCCTGTCTCTACATGGGCTTCCCTCAGAAGTGTGCACAGATGAAAGGTGTGTCCTCCCTCCTCAAGATCCAGATCGAAGGTGTCCCCTCTCCTCTGGATTGTAGTTCATTCCAGGTGTAGTCAAGTTGACAGCCAAGAACAGCCATCACAAGTCCACTCTTGTCAACTTGACACAATTACATCTCCTTATGCCACGATTAATTTAAAAATGAGAACAACCAGGTCACAATAACACTAACCATGATATAACTATCCCATATCTAATCAAAAACACATATATTTAACTAGGTCATTACTCTGCCTAATTTAATATAACTGTCCCTCATACAACCAGAAATGCATTATAAATTTAGAATAGGTGGCAATGTCCCTTGTCAGACATTCCTTTAGTATCTGAAACTTAAATATGACAATCACTAATATTCTCTTATGATGTTACATCACAATGGCTTCCTTCAGGACTTGGTATAAAAGCTCCTGCACTGTCTCCAAACCCTACTTAAACTTGCAATTCACTGCTTTTGTAGCCCTCGCCCTATCTTTAACCCCTAAACGTTGCTTTAATTTCTTCCTATAATTATTATTTTCTGCTTCAGTTAAACTATAGGGTTCCCCAGGCAGTGGTGGCCTAGCACTCAGAAAATAGAGGCATGTGGATGTCAGTGAGTTCAAGGCCAGTCTGATCTATACATCAGAGTCCCAGGATAGCTAGGGCTGTTACACAGAGAAACCCTGTCTGAAAACAAACAAACAAAAAACTATAGGCTTCATGGAGACAGGAATATTTCACTAAGATTGTTTTAAATTTTACTTATGTTGTTTTTGGCTCAGTGGAAGGTGGCTATATTCTTGTCATTTTACAGTTTCTCACTGAAATTTTATAAACAAAACTTTTCCTAGAACTTTTAGTTATCCATTTATTTATTTTATGTGTATGTGTGTTTTGCCTACAGAGGTCAGAAAAAGGAGTCAGATCTTCTAGAACTGGAGTTAGAGAAAGTTATGAATCACCATGTGGTGCTGAGGACTAAATTGGGGTCCTCTACAAAAACAACCAACATCTCTCCAGCCCCTCCTACACTGTTTTTGTGGGGTTTGGTGGTGATGGTGGTTCTTTTTTAGACCAGGCTAACCTCCAACTCAGAGACCCCCCTGCTTCTGCCTCCCAAAGGCTGGGATTAAAAGGTGTTCACTGCTGCCACCACCCCCCTGGCTTTTGTTTTTTTTCTGAACTAATTATTTCTATCTGCCACAGACTGGACCAGCACTGTTCTGGCATACAGTCAGCCAAGGTTTGTAGAATGGGTGTATCAAGACCCCTGCTTCCATTCCCTAGGTAGCATGCCAACTTCTCCAAGGATCATCTACTCAGGCACTACATCAGCTGCCGGGAAGTACAGATCCCTGTACTCACCTCCCACACCACCGGACCCTCAGAGTTCACATTCCAGTGCAGTTCTAAAGAGCATATAATTTTAAAATTCTATTGCATTTTGAGATTGTATTTCAACACATTTGTAAGAAACAGTCCCAAGACGCGACATACCCTTTGCCTAGCTTCCTCCAGCGGTAATAACGTGTGCATCTGTAGTGTAGGATCTTGACACTGCTGTAAGATACATAACTGCCACTGTCATTCAGATCTCTTCGGTGGCCATTTTACAATCATGACCACTGTCCTTCATATTTTCCTTAAACACTGGAATCTAATTTATCATCCATTTTTATGATTCAATCATTTAAAAAGTGTTATATCCATGAGATAATGCAGTATTCGACTTCTCTGGATTGCCTTGTTTCACTCAGCGTAGTTCATCCAGTCACAGCCTGAGTCATTAGCTAATTCCTTTTCATCACTGAGAGTATTAAGTGAATTATGCTTTGATTATTTACTCACTAAAGTGATTCTGGAATGTTTCTAGTTTGGGAATATTATCAAGTCAATATGGTATTTGTGTATAGGGTTTTTTTGTTTTGTTTTGTTTTAGGGTGTTAAGCTTTTGTTTCTCTGGAATAAATGTCCCACTGTGCAACTACTGAGTTGTGTGGCAGTGGCATATTTAGCTTGTTTAAAAAAGAATAATCTGCTGAGGTTTTTCCAGGGAACACATTCTACGTTCCCCACCAGCCCAGTGTGTCTGTGACAGTTTCTTTGTATCCATGCCAGTAGTTACCATTTTCAAAATTTTTGACCTTAGCCATTTTCGTAACCTAAAATAAGTTCATGTAGCAAAGGATTGGTCCTTAAGTGGTAGATTCAATTAACAAGAGCTGAATGGGTCATTAGGGCTTTTACCTAAGCAGTGTTTTCATCATTTGATGGCAATTTTGGGAAGTGAAAATCTTTTGGAGGTGGGACTCACTGGAGGAAGCAGTCAGAGGGGAGTTTCTTTGAAGGGTATATGCTACTTCAGGCTCTTCTTTCTCTTGGCTTTGTGACCAACACAAGGCAGGAAACTGTCTCCATGATGCTCCACTCACCATAGCTCAGATTTAACAGAGAGGTGGACAGGCTGAAACCTTCAAAGCCTCCTCAAGTTCTTTTCTTGACCATGAGTCACAATAATAAAAATTCTGAGTACAAACACAATATGTTATAATGTATGATATATTATCACTATTAAAATGATATAATATATAATAACAACGTTATTAACAATAAGCTTTGGAAATATTTAAGTCTATTATATAATATATATTACACACACACACACACACACACACACACTCCTCATCTTAGTTTGTATTTTCCTAACAGAACTATATACAGCATCTTTGATGAAGTATCTCTCTTCATGCCTTTTACCATCTTTTAATTAGTGTTTTTTTTAACAGTTGGGTTTTATTGTTTGTTTTTTCGTATTTTTTCATTTTTTTAATGTTTCAAGAAAAAACACAAAAATTCATGCTAAGAAAGAGCTCTGCTACCATTGAACTACATCCTCCATCCCCAGTGCTAAATTTTGACAATTCTTCTCGTTTGCTTGGTTTGTTTTCTTTTCTTTCTTTTTTTTTTTTTTTAAAGACAAGGTTTCTCTATGTAGCCTTAACTGTCCTGGAACTCACTCTGTAGACCAGGCTGGCCTTGAACTCACAAAGATCTCCTTGCCTCCAACTCCTGTGTGCTGGGATTGAAGGCATGTGACACCACTATCAGCCAGCTGACAATTCTTTATGTATCCTAAATACTAGCCCACAGTCAGATAAATATTCCAAATATTCTCCCATCTGTAGCTTTTCTTAACCCCTTAGTGAAGCCTTTCATATGGTAAACTTTTAAACTTTGATGACTAATTTTTATAGCTAATTTTCCTATTATTGATAGTGTTTTACACATTTGATAGAATTTACTTTGTGATAGACCTGAATCTTAAATGGATGAGAGTTTGTCACAGTTATAAATGGGAAAGAGTATTCAAGGTTAACATTTGTAAAACTACTTAGGATGCAGGTGGACTTCAAACGCGAAAACAAGAGAACACTTCGACAGCCATATCTTCAACAAATACTGTCTATAACCAAAAAGAAGAAAGAAAAATCTTTTCCTTATAGAATGATGAGGTGCAACTGGGGGTAACTGCTCTGTGCTTACAATCTATACTATTTTGGATTAATGGATATACACACTTCCTTTAAAAACAAAAAAAAATCACCAGTACCAAATGTGTAATCCTAGAGTCCAGAAATGAGCTTTGGAAACATCTTTCTATAGGAACAGCTCGGAAGTAATAACTAACAGGCGAAGCACACAGTGAGAAGAGGACTGTTCTTTACATGACAGTGTTTTTATAGAACGTTGTACACAAACAAATACACTTCCTGGCTAATTGATGAAGCTTAATTCCAAAGTTCAGAGTGCCAAAAATCCTCTCTTTTTTTTTTTTTTTTTCCTAGCACAGTGGAGAGAGTTCTGCATCATCATGAGTCAACATCAGTGTTTTACTGTGTGGTACAAAGCCTCCAGGCCCCCTCCAGTTCACAGGACGCCTGCTCCTGGACCATATCCCTCCACACTGCCAGTCTGCCTTTGACTCAGTCTTTTCTGTGTCTATACTGGGTACTGGACACTGGGCTCTCAGTTTTCACAGCTGCTGGGGTGTCTGCCTTTCCCTATGCTCCCTCTCATTCTGTAAAGGTTTGTGAAACTCCACAACCTAGTTAGCAACCATCAGTGTTAGTTAAGAGGAGTAAGCTCTGGGGCTGAAGACATTACTGTGGTTAGGAGCGCTGGCTGCTCTCCCAAAAGACCCACGTTCAATTCCCAGCTCCCATGTGGCAGCTCACAATCATCTCAAATTCCAGTTCCAGTGAACTCAACACCCCTTTCTGGCCTCTGCAGGCACCACAGACACACACACACACACACACACACACACACAGAGAGAGAGAGAGAGAGAGAGAGAGAGAGAGAGAGAGAGAGAGAGAGAGAGCAAGACATCTATAAACATAAAAATACACTTTAAAAACAAAGTTTTTTTAAATTTAAAATTTTTTAACTTTTAAAATGAGTAAGAAGCTCTGAGTGGGCCATGATTTGCTCAGCTGTGGGTGAACTGTACCATGTGCAGCCATGTGGTTTCTCCTCTTGTGCTACTGGAGCCTCTGACAGAAACTCCTAACTCCCCTCCAATACTTGTCCTTCTTTCTTCCACGACAAATGGGTTCAAGTCCATCACTGTTCAAGCTCCATCTCCTAGCCTCTCTGGCTGGGTGTGGCAGGTGGCAAGGTTTTGGTACATAGGCTACAGCAACTGTTAATTCCAGCCCTGTCTCGTCCACAGTCTCAGCTTCTCCTAATTACCATTTTTCTTGAGATGGGATCTTGTTTCATTCATTCCTGGACTTGCTTAAAACTCCAAGAATCAAGCAACCCTCCTGCCTCAGCCTGGACTACAGCCACTAGGATAGCTGGAATACAGCTGCAAGCACACCTGGATCACAGGTGCTAGCACACCTGGACTACAGCTGTGAGAACATCTGAACTAGAGCTGCTGGCACACCTGGAATACAGCTGTGAGAACATCTGAAATAGAGCTGCTGGCACACCTGGACTACAGCTGTGAGAACATCTGAACTAGAGCTACTGGCACACCTGGACTACAGCTGTGAGAACATCTGAACTAGAGCTACTGGCACACCTGGACTACAGCTGTGAGAACATCTGAACTAGAGCTGCTGGCACACCTGGACTACAGCTGTGAGAGCATCTTAACTAGAGCTGCTGGCACACCTGGACTACAGCTGTGAGAGCATCTGAACTAGAGCTGCTGGCACACCTGGACTACAGGTGCTATACACCTGGACTACTAATGAGTCTGAGGCATCCTAGACAAAGGCATTGAGACAGTGGAGCTAGTGTATTGTTAATCTTTTATCTCCTCTGTATTTGAGTATCACTAGTATTTTCAAAAGATACCTCAAAGTCAGTAATACAAATTAAGTCTAAATTAAAACACATACTATACAGAACTTTCTGAGCGAAACATAGTATGCAGGTTCCAAGATGAGCCCCACCTACCCCTGCCTTTGGTGTTTACTTTCTTGTGAAATTCCCTTCCTTTGGGTGTACCTTTTCAATTTTAACAGCTGTGATGAAGTGATTATACTTTGAAGGTGAGGTTCCTGATGGTGGCTTTCATCTCGCTTGCCTTCTCTTGCTCTCTAGCTTGCCCTGATGGAAGTCAGCTGCACGCTGGGCCACTCCAGATCCGAGTTCACAATATGAAGCCCCATCTACTGTCCTTAAAGACCTGGGATCTTATTCCACCAGTCTATGAGAACTAGATCCTGCTCCTGACCAGGTGAGTGAGCTGGGAAGTCAATCCTCCTCCACGCCAGCCTTTAAACAAGACCTGTATCCCTTGTCTGACACTGACACATCTATGACATTAGTGTCCAAGAAGAACATACTTGAATTCTTCTTTCAACATTTATTTTCATTATTTTACTTACATGTATGTGTCTCTGTGTGTATGCCATGTGTGAGCCTGCTGAGACCAGAAGAGGGCATTGGACCCCTGCAGCTAAAGTTACAGAGGGTTGTGAGCCACCATGTGGGTTCTGGGAACAAAACCCAGGTCCTCTGGAAGAACAGTGAGTACTCTTAAACAGTGAACCATATTTCCAGCAACAAGACTTATATTCTTAATTCACAGAAACTGAGATAATAAATGTCTATTGTTTTACATTAATTTGTTACACATAAAAAGATAACTAATACAAATATTACAAAAAATAAACATCAGTGGTAAGAGATTACTATTTTGGAAAGTTATATTTAGTAGTATTTTTTCCAGTTTTTAAAAAATACTGAAAACTTAAAAAAATGTAGGTATGAGAATAAAAGAAATATATAGCTTACAGGCAGAAAGGTTGGAATTTCAAAGGTAGTCTTGGCTACACAGTAAGATCCTGTCTCTAAAGAATAATACATTACTAGAGTGTGATAATAGCTTTCTATATGAGCTGCTAGTATAGGAAAGGCATTAGGAGTAGTATTACTCAGTGATGAACTCTGAACCCTGAATGCTGATGATATGAGAGCAAGATATGCTCACTGGTATAGTAGTGGCATGAAGGTTATGAGGAAAAAATGTAGGTTGTCTTTCTGTATACTGTGAATATGTGTTGCTACCATTGGTTAATAAAGAAGTAAAGAAGCTGTTTTGGTCTATGGTAAAATAGTTCACAACAAGGCGGGAAATCCAAACCAAAATACAGGAGAGGTAGGGTGGAACCAGAGAGACAATCCAGCTGCCCAAGAAACAAGACGTGAAAGCATCAGTATTAGCTGTGTGGCAACACATAGATTAATAGACTTGGGTTGAGTTAAGTTGGAAGAGCTCTTTGGTAATAAGTCTGAGCCACAGGCTAAACAGTTTGTAAACAATATAAGCCTCAGTGTGCTTATTTGGGACCAAGCTGCTGTGGGACACAGGAAAACTTCCAGCTACAAGATAGCCAACTGCTTGGACCTGAGGCCTGCTCCACATGCCAAGTATTGTAAATTTGGTCAAAAACCCTGGCTCCTGAGGTCACAAGCCCTAAGAAGGAACCTATTACTAATGTTTTACTAAAATATGTATGTTGTCTAAATGCTTACAGCTCAACCTTGGCCAGAAGAGCTGCTTCTGCATTGAGCAGCAGGCAATGCAGAGACTCACACTGGCCAAAGTGCTGAGAATAAATGTCGACTGAGTACCCAACCCTAAGTGTAACATCTCCATCAACCCCTGCAAGGCTCAAGAACATCCTGAAAGAGGAGGGTGGGAGAAGTACTGCACATGAGGTCTCCTGAGCACAAGATCAAGCCAATATCCAGCAGACAGCATGATGGGACTTGGTAGCCCATCCCACCACCCCCAAAACAGAGAGGACAATGAAGGGAAGGGACGGGTGTCTAGAGGGAGTGAGGGCAAAGGTGGAGATAGATGACCAAGAGACTCCTCTGCATACGTAATCTTAATAAAGAATGCTTATAGCTACAATATGTACACTAGCAACTGGTCTTTGAAATTTGCTCAAATAATTTTTATTTTAATCTTTCAGATCAAAGATTTCATTTCAAAGTAACAACCTATATTATATAATCATAAAAATTTCATACTCTTTTCAATCAAAATAAAATAGCATCTTGATTATAACTAAATGGAATTCTATGAGATTTACAAAAATGTCATAAAACTTATAAAAGGTATAAATAACAACAATCACATTTCTAAGTGCTTTAGATTTGGGGAACATTTAAACACCAGCAAATTATATATTTATATATTCAGTCTCTTTGCAATTTCTACCTCCAAATAGCCCCTTACACATACAGAATGACTTTCCCTCCATCCCTCTGTGTATGAGAGAGAGAGAGAGAGAGAGAGAGAGAGAGAGAGAGAGAGAAAGATCCTTCAGATTGATTTCTTTAAAGCTCAAATGAGTAGAGAAGCATTTTTTTTTAACAGTTTCATTGAGAAAGAATTCATACTGTACAATCCATCCATATGACTCATCCAACCCCAGGGGCTTTCACAATACTGGCAGGGTTGAAAAGCTATCTTTGCGCTTAGTGTTTAGACAGGATGTGATAGAAAGGAGCCCAAGTGGGGGTGGCGGGAGTGTGTGTGCAGAAATTCCTCCTTTTTCAGAGGTGGAAATCTATCCTCCACAGTTAACCAGCAGAACTTTCTCCTGGGGTCCCTCTTGGTCATTATTCCAAACGACTGCCCTGCACCTTCCTCAAGCCTTAGAAAAAAATGATCTCTTAAAGCACACCAGTTCCCAAAGCCTCTGCCACATGCGAAGTGCCAAAAGGGAAATGAGTGTGCTGATGGTGGTCCGTCAGCGCCCCTGGCAATGGAATTTCCTGCCACAACACAGGGGAAGTTGTAGGACCCTGTTGTGATCTAGCTGATCCACTGAACAACTGTATCTCAGTGTCAGCCATGTTCCCATTATTCTGCTGAGTGAGAGAACGATGTACAATCCAGAGAAGCAGAAAACGTACATGTGAGATGATCTCCCAGTGGAGGCTAGACACCAACAAAGCAAACTCCTGGGTCTGGCCTGAGGAACCAACAGAAGGAAAAGAGGACACAAGCTGCCTCTAGGTAAGGGACAGCCTTGTCACGTTCACACTGCATTCCAGCACCAGCAGGAGCGGGGCTTCTCCACCCTCCTCTTAGGCAATGTGACCTAATAAGAGTGAGCCTGTGAGTCTCCACAGAATTACCAAACTACACTGTTTTCTTCATCTTTTATCTGCAGGATCAATGACTGCTCCCTGTGAACTCCGACAATATGAACTTCTTAGTTCTGCATTAAATTGAAGTGCTAGAATTAATTTCAATATTTATAACTCACTATATGCAAAGGTATTTTACTGGAAATTTTTACAGATTTCACAAAATTCACTGGAGAGATGCTGTTGTCAAATAAGCCATGCTAAGAAAATCAAGGTTATAGCTCCCCACCATAAATGCACGAACGGGTGTACACACACACACACACACACACACACACATACACACACACCACACCACACGGAGGCAAGATTCATGCTGAGAAGAAAAACTCAAGCCCTACTGAGACCAGGAGACTTCTAAGACTAATGTAAGAGGCAGCAGGGGTAGGGAGAGGCACGTACCTGAGAAATGGAAAAATTCATTATTACAAAATAAAAAGCACCGAACTCCCACCAATATAAATGGCTCAATCGGGAACAACCAAATGGAAAGTTATAGCATCATTTAAAAAAGATTTGTTTTTACTATTTTTAATTATGTGTATGTGGGTGTGGGTGCCCAAGGTAGCCAGAGGCATCAGATCCCCCTTGGGTCCTCTAGAGATGAAGAAAAAGGTAGCTGTTAGTCACCCACCATGGGTGCTGGACAGAACTCCTCTGTAAGAACTGTAAGTGCTCTTAGCCATGAAACCATCTCTCTACCCCCCCACCCCCCAAATCACAGCTTCTTTTAACTCTCATTTGTCAGTTACAAAGTTCAATCCATACTCAAGGAGATAATTCCACTTCTTAAAAAGAGTGTAAAACAATCTGAGAATATATTCTTAAGGTCATTATAAAATGTATTTTTTATTCCTAGTAATTTTTTATTCTGAATTTATTTTCTCTACATTGCTAAAGTCATCAGTGTTTCTTTCTAATTAATGTGATAGCTTATTTTTTCTATTCTTACAATATTTAACCTGCTTTGTATGATAAATGCATAAATAACAAAATTGTAGATGTATTCACTTGGGCTCTGCTTATAAGTACCAAACTCTGGCTTCCCAGCTCCCATGCTGCTCCTTTAAGCCATCTACAGCTAATGCAATTATTGGTATGGGTTGATTCAAGGCTAACATCTTGCTATTTGTTTTCCTTTTTCTTTCTTCTTAGAAGGAACAACAACAAAATTGTCTTTTACTTATTTTTCTTCTCTTTTGGACTGAGTATTCTTCCATTTGCATATTAGTTATTTTTATTAGTACTTACACCTTTTAAAACTTTAAATATATGTGTGTTAATGTGTGTGTGTGTGTGTGTGTGTGAGAGAGAGAGAGAGAGAGAGAGAGAGAGAGAGAGAGAGAGAGAGAGTTTGGCTATGTGCAAGTGAATGTAAGTGTACAAAGGCAGAGGCGTTGGATCCCCTGGGGCTGAGTTGTGGATGACTGCAAGCTGCCTGACTGGGTGCAGGGCACTGAACTTGGCTTTTGTCTAGAGCAGAAGGCACTCTGGACTGCTGAGACAGCTCAACAGTGCTGTGCTTTACAATGGAGTTGTTCATATTTATTTACACATTTACCACTTTGGGGTCTATTATTCTTTGTCTACATCTAAGTTCCTATCTGGTCTCTTTCTTCAACTTGAGAACGTCCATTCCCCTCCTGATGTGCAGATCTGCTGCCCCATCATGTTCAATGGCTCTCACCTCATCTGTGGTTTGGGGCTAGCATTCCCCCAACATCGTAAACATGTACTTCTAGTCAATTCTAGTCTTCTGCTTTATGGTTCCTGATAGGGAGTATTAATTCTCTAGATAGAACTTTTTTATACTTTTTATTTGACATTTCTGTCAATATCATGGTCTTTTTCTTAAAAAAAAAAAAAAAGCAAATGTAGTTATGATGTGGTTTTGTGCTGTTCTCTTTAAGTTCACAGAGCTTCAGATTTTTATCAAATGTGAGTACTTTGAGTCTTATTTTATTCCATTTATTTTTGCCCTTTACCCTTAGAATGTGTCCTGGGTCCCTTAGTAAGGGCTTCTCTGTCACTAAGACTCTAAGTCCATTTTATAGCCATGGTTCCCCATGTATCACACTGGCAAGCCCACTGATATTTCATTATGGTTTTTCATCTGCTGAGATGCCCATTCAGGAATGTTTTCATTTCAGATGCTGTATTTTTCAGCTTTAGAAATTCTGGTTTAAATGAATCTTCCATTTTAATACTTTTATATGTTCATGTCTTATCATAAAACCCTTGATCACACTGATAACAATGACCTGCTAGTTCATCTTCTTAGTCATTTTTAGTCCTGTTTACACTGACCAATATTTCTCTCCTGTGTGTGTAAGTTTATATCCATAGACAATTTTTATATTCAGAGATAATTTTTTTTATATTTATGTTTATACTCATAGACAATAGCTGCTCTCAACTTAATCAGAAGTGTCTCTTTCCCAATCAACTGTTATGAATACACAAGCCCATGGCTATATAGAATGCTGAGAAAAAAAAACCATGGATGGTGCTCAGTCCTAAACAAGGCATTTCAATGTTAGATCCCCACTAAAGTTCAAGGAAAACTGAAGGGAGAGAGACTGTGAGAGATGGGGTAGAGAGAAAGGCTGCAGAACATTATCTTTTAGAAATACAGCCTGGGGAGATGGCTCAGTGGGGAAAGCATTTGCCTCACAAGTGTAAGGACATGAGTTCAGATCCCCAGCGCCCTTGTAAAAAGGTTTGTCTGTAATCCAGCCCTCCGTGGGCAATGGAGACCAGATCACAGGCGGGCTAGCCATGGATGAGACACATAGAAATACACAGCCACTGCAGTCACAAAGGCAACAACTAGAGATGTGGGTCTGTAAACGATGGACCTGTTAACAGACTGGAACAGAGGACCAGGCCAAGAAGCAGACCTGTTAGCCCAGCACTAAGAAGGCAGAGGCCAGCCTGGTCTACACAGCAAGCTCCAGACCAGCCAAGTGAGACTATATATGCACACACACACACACACATACACACACACACACACACAAAAATAAAATAAAAAAAAAATAAACAAAAAGAACAGGATAGACTCAGGCGGCCCTACTCCTCAGAGCTGAACTATTTCTTGCCAGCAGTCAGGAAAAGAGTCATTGCCTTTGGCTGTTGTATCCAATGGTAGCCACAGCAGGCTGTAATAGACAGTCCTAATCCACTGATGGCCCTAGTTAAACTAAGTGGGTCCTGAAACGAACCCAGAGGTCACAATCTGGGAAAAGAGCATCCAGGCAGGAGAAGAGGCTGGCAGGGGTGGGAGGAAAATAAGAGCGTTTGGGAGGAGAGGGTGACCAGAATGTCTTTCATACAGGTATGAAATTATCAAATAAAAAACATTTTTTTTAAACTAACCAACAATTTAAGTCACCTGAAAATTAACTTGATCTTTTCCAGACTTGTTCTTAAATTCTGTGGAGTCCAGATCAGGGCTTCTCGACTTTGGCTCTACTGACATCCGAGGGCGCGCCATTCACAGGAGCTACTCTGTGGAATGCAGCTGTTTTGCAGCATTCCTGGCTTCTCTCCCACATGTCAGCAGCAACTCCTAGTTGTGACAATATAAAATGTCTCCAGAAATTGCCTAAATGTCTCCTGGAGTCTCTCCTAGCTCTTTGCCCAGGATGCAGAGTCAAATTAATACTGCAGGACAGCCCCTAATAAAAGCCTGCACCAGAGCTCTGGATAGCTTCTCTAGTAGACAACATTTCATGCATACTCTGGTCACAACTCGTTGCTAAGGAAATCAGTGTATCCGCATCCTTTATGATGTCACTGGGAGGGGATTCTTAGACTCTTGTGCCCCTGACTTCCGGCCACATGCCTCTTCCCTTTGCTGATTTCCATCTTCTACTAGGCACATCTTAGCCACAGTGTGACTCTATGTCAGGTCCTGTGAGTTCTCCCAGCATATGGCCAATCAGGGTGGCCCACTGACACACTGGCCATACAGGTTTTACTGTAGAAGGTACACCTAGCTTAGTGTTCCCCCAACTTAAGGGACAGTATGTGGATGTGTGGGGCTCTTTTTCTGCATGGGTCCCTCCTCTCTGGCATCTGGCCTCACACATAACAGCCTCCTCAGCCTCACTGCCCTCTTAGTCCCTTTCTTCAGCTCAGGTACACTGCAGATGGGCTGTGCTCGAACAGAACCCATGGTGGCCTCAGGACTTACTCTGGCAAACGTTAGGGTCCATGCTGCCTGGTGTCTAGTATATGAAACAGTTTCTTCATGCATTTCTGTCCAGTTTTCTAGATATCTAAGTTATTTACTCTACGATCATAGATAAAGGGGAAAAAAATCTTCATTTTAACATATTTTGGGGGCAGTGGGGATGGATGGCTCAATAGATGGCACTTGCCACACATATGAGTGTGACCCTGGGAGCCAACCTAAAGGAGAAGCGATTGGCCCTCTACAAAATTGTTCTTCAATGTACATACCGTGAAATATTAGCATGTGTGTATAATAATAAAAATGGAAAACATTTGGTTTATTTATTTAATTGGTTGTTCAAGACAGGGTTTCTCTATGCAACAGCCCTGGTTGTCCTGGAATTCACTTTGTAGTACAAGAATTTGTTTTAATGACGTGTCTATGTGTGGGTGCGTGCATGTGTGTGCTGGTGTCCATGCAGGACAGGTGTCAGATAGGAGCTAAGCTACAATGACAGCTGGCTGTAAGCTACCCAGTGTGGTGCTGAGATTTAAAGCTGGGTCCTCTGTAAGAGCAGTGAGCAGTGAGATTCTTTCTAACCCCCAAAATACAATTTAAAGTTTGGTTTTAAGCTAATCTGAGGTATTAAGTTTGTGTGGTTAACAGAGAAGCATTCCAACTCAAGAAACATCAAGAAAGAGCCAGACGCACCCTTGACTATTCCTGGGGTCATCGGCTTTCCTCTTGCTCCATCTTTGCCTTTGTGATGTGGGTGCCGTCGGCTTTGAAGGCTTTGGTGGTCATCTTTGTTTCTTTGTTGTATTTTACTGAGTCTCACTGAACAGCTCTGGTTGACCTGTATCCTGTAGACCAGGTTGACCGTGAACTCAGGTGGATCTATCTCTACCTGCCTCTGCCTCAAGAGTGATGGGATTAAATGTGTCACCATGCCTGGCTTGATGATTTACTTCTTACCCACATCTCTTTCTGTTAGATTTGGTCAGCATTCTCTCACAGGCCTACTTATCTGGATGGATTTCACGTGTTCTAACATATTTAATAAGCACTTACTAGGGGGTAAGGTGGTGTGGTGATGAAGCACCTGAGATCAAACTCTTCCTCCTTCTACCAGCCCTGTGGCCAGAGACAAGGTACTAACCCAGTCCCTCCCTCTCAGGGAGTGCAGCTCTAGAGCAAGAGTAAGCATAGCTGTTAAGGGCATAAGCTCTGGAGTCACAATTGTGCCTAGTGAGGCCAAGGGACAGAAGGAAACCATTAGGACTGTGCAAATTTCCCCATGCAGAAGCGGGGAGAGGCAGAGAACTGATGTTCAAGGCCAGCATCAAATGGCCGTGTCCATTCACGACACTGAGAATTTTCTGTTGTGATTATAACATGCACACATCTGGAAGGCGTAGTGAGGAAACCAGGTGCCACTGGGGGCCTTCATGGGTGCCTGCTTTATGTTGCAGAGAGTAAATTAAACACTTCTCCATAAAGAAAATGGAATGTGCATAGCAGACTGTGGTAGACAAATGTCCCTATTTATTACTGCTGGGTAAGACAACTGAGAATGAGAGGGGCCAGGGCCTACCTGCCCCATCCCAAAAGTTTGGGGATTAGATATAAAGGGGGGGGCTGAAGCAGGATTCCAGCTTAGATGACTCAGGGCAGAGGGCAGTGTAGGGAGGAGGCAGAGGATTTAGGAGAGGGAAGTAGGGGCCCAGGAGAGAGACAACAACTTTGTCGGGACATGTTGAGTCATCCGACTGCCAGACCTGCAGAAGATAATTTTGCAACACACTGCTTTGCCCGAGGTCTGGAGGGAGACCTACCACTTACCTGACTCACCAACCAAATCCTTGTTTTCTTACCTTAATTAATCATCACCTTTAGACCGCTGTCAAGCCCTGTCCCTGTGTCTTTCAGACACGTGAAAATGACAGATAGCTTAGGGAAGTGGGCCTATTGATTTGAGGAGACAACAGAAGGGTTAGAAGTTAGAGTAATATTTATCAGATACTTGGAAAGGGTGACAAGAATTGCCTCTAGTGTTCCCTGACAAGAGCACAACTTAGTGTGGCCATCCCAGGTGGGAAGGGCCTGGTGGTGACTGACACTGGCCCTGC
Organism: Sigmodon hispidus; assembly: GCA_004025045.1. NCBI lineage: Eukaryota > Metazoa > Chordata > Mammalia > Rodentia > Cricetidae > Sigmodon > Sigmodon hispidus. Next base: position 45,846 of record PVIH01012658.1, on the reverse strand, counting down.
TTGGTTCTCAGGTAGGAAGCATGCAATTGTGCAACACTGAATTTGAATTTGCCCAGGCCACTAGGGTCAAGTAGCTAAATTGTGCACAATGCTTGTGATTGCCTAGGATGGAACAAATGTCTCTTTTCCTATGCATTAAAGCAAACCCTGATGTTCAGTTCTCCTATTGCTAATTCTGAATGCGATCGATGACAGGTAGCTGAAGAGAGGAAACATGAGTCCTAAAAGAGAGAATTCCTTCAGTGATCTATTAACAACGGTGGTTCTGCCATGTGGAGAATATACCAGCATTTAGATAATATTTTAACAAATGAACACGGGTTATCCTGTAATTACACTATGCAGAGCACTACAGTCAACACTGTAAAAAGTTTACACTGTTGAACATCGCAGACGGTTGGGAGATTCTTGCTAATAACCACCATAAAAGGAACAGATGACTAAGAACAGAGGGAACTATGACTAAAAAGTCCCTCCATTTTTTTTGTCTTGTTTTTTCTTTTTTTAAGTCCCCAAACTAACTAGGCATACCAAATGTGGTCTGTCATAAAATTATTCACTGCTAAACTCTGCACTTAGACAACAAATATAATGTTTGCCCAAGAGCTAAAGCCTTTGTATAAATCACTCAACTGCAAAGTGCCAAAATAATAAGACCATCAATAAGCGAAAGTGTGGATCAACCTACTCTGGCTGGGTTACCTCCGGGACTCCTTTGTTCAAGAGCAGAGATCAATGAACACTACACACCTCTGGGGCCATGGTGTTCTGTCTCACACCACATCTCACAGAACCTCAGACACTGGGAAAACCTTAGTTGGCACGTGGCAGCCTACCTTTGGTCCCCAGATAAGCTTATCCCACAGCTATCCCCACTGTCTGAGGTCTGGGGCCACAGCTCAGAGTAGAGCTCTTGTTCATCACCAACCAAGGCCCAGTGTAGATCGGATAACCAAGACTAAGCAGAGGAGGGAACGGCACACCTCAGCTCAGGTTTGGAAATGCAGCCTGGCTTATTGGCTTGTTTTGCTTTTGTTTTTGAAGACAAGGTTTCTCTGTGTGACAGTCCTGGCTGTCCTGGACTGGGCATTATAGACCAGGCTGGCCTCAAACTCATGGAGATCCTCCTGTCTCTGCCTCTGGGAGCATCACTTGTTTTGTTTATTAATATAACTGCCTATGAATATTCTAGACCTCACAAAGGATAGTCTAAGAAAATGGTACTTTCCTGCCCACGGTAACTTCCAAGTTGTTATGACAAGTTACTATTGTTATGTAAACACTTCCCTGACTTTGAAGACCCCATCACATCACTTCCCCACCAGGAGCCACAGTCAAGACCCATGTCTGTTTCCTGACAGCACATTGTTTCCTTTATGTTTCTCTGCTTATTACAGGACATTGCTGACATTCACGAGAGAATGTATTCTCCAGAGAGATCAAGTGGTGACTCAAATAGGGGAATGGCCTAAAATGACTGCAGACGACCTTGTAGCAAACACAGAAGTACTGTTTGTCTTTTTCTTTCTCTCTGTGTAGTCTTGACTGTCCTAGAACTCTATGTAGACCAGACTGTCCTTGAACTCACGGAGATCTGCTTGCCTCTGCCTCTCAAGTATTGAAATTAAAGGTGTGCAGCAGCCTAGACATGACTTTTTATGGCTTGTGATTGAGGTTGGGTTTTTTATTTCCTTCCACCTTTATATTTTTAGCTTTCCTAGTATATTCAGATCTCTAACGATGGCTTTATCAGATGTCACACAGGATTTTAATAAAATGTACATCTTTACCATATAAGAGTTTTGCATATTAAGAATCCATGTTCCCTGTGTACAATAAAAAGGCAGTTTTCTTTTATTTATTATAATTGATTATAACCTAGGCTGGCCTCAAACTCCTGATCCTCTTGAGTCCACATCTTCAGCATATCCTACTGAAGTTTGCCATTACAACAGTACAATAGGCTCATTTATTATGACTGATTATAGAGAGTGAGGCTTACTTTCTATATTGGCATTTTATTAACTGACTGGTTGGTACTTTTTTGTAGATGCAGCCTGGGTTACATGACAAGAGCCTGTTTCCCCAATGCCAAGATAACGTAAAATCTCTTTTCTTTTAGAGGATAGGCCTAGATTATCTACAAAAATAGCTAGAAAAGTGCCTTGCTTCATCTTGCTCTTCTGAATTGTGCACAGCAAGCCAAGGCAGCTAAGAAACTCTGAGGGAAGAGGCGACACCAGCAGACAAGCCAGGGGGTTGCTGCCTCCTTGTGAGCATCAGGGCACGCGTGCAGCCTGGTGACAGTGTTTGTTCACAGGACAAAGACATCTCTCTACTTGCTACTACGGTAAAAGAGGAAAAGCCTGGTTCAGAGACTGCTGCCACTGTGGATCTACGGTTTCTCTCTATTGAAATGTGCTGATTCCTTTTTAGCCTCTCCACTTCATCTATAGCTGTTGTTCAACAGTCATCTCCAGGCTCATGGCACTTTTAAAATAAAGCCACTCCTGTCTGGCTCCACACTCAAGACCTAAAATCTAGCCACTCATCCTTCATGTCCCTGGAAGAGTCTGACTTAATACCAGAGTACCATCTTTTCAAGTTGAAAGAATCCATAGAGCAGGAATCTACTGCCTTAATTACTTACCATTTGCCTTGGTACAAAGATTGATTTTGTGTCCTGACAAGTGTATTTGTTTTGTTCTGAGTTTTAAGACTGATCTCTTTGGCTATGTTCAATTCTTAAAGCCACAGCTCCACTTCTTTTCATAGTAAGCATCTAATCTTGGCCAGCAGCTCTTTCATGCAATGCTTGACTGGAAAGGCAAGATTATCTACTGGGCCACAGGTAACTCTAATAAAACTCTGGCCTTGCAGTCTAACACCACTCTATGCTCACAAATCAGCACGTATTATCACTACACCACATCTGTGTTCCTGGCTATGTAGAAGACAGGAGGTGACATGAGCATCACTTCATGTGGTGCTGATTCAGGCCCAGGCTGTTTCGCTCCTTGAGACAAGGTCTATTATGAAGCTGTGCTGGTTGCTGTGTACTCCCTGCTGTGATAGGGAGGAAGGACTTGGTTTGGCTCTTGGGCTAAGTTCAGCACAGTGGGGAAGACAAGGGAGAGAATGAGCAGTTAACTGATGACATTGCAGAGAGACGGGCTCAGCTCACTTTCCTCTTTGCATTCAGCACGGGACCCCAACCCGTGGAAGGGTGTCACCCATATTCAGGACAGTTAATCCTCTTTAGAAAGCTCTCATAGACACACTCAAAGTGCACCTCACTAAGACCCTAGGCATTTCTTAATACTATCAATCTGACAATCAAATTTAACTGTCACAGTAGCCCAGGCTGACCTGCAAATCACTATGTACCCCTGGCTGGACTTAAGCTTGGACCTCTTGCCCAGCCTCACAAAGGCTGGAGTTACAAGTATGCTCTCTACCAGGTCTCAAAGACTAAGCTCATAACTATTAGTTTCTTAAAAATAATTCTGAACAAGCAAAAAATACAAATACAAGGGCCAGATGTAATGGCAACTTCCTATAATCCCCTCCACATGAGGTAAAGGCAGGAAGAACAGGAATTCAAAGTTATCCTTGGATATACAGCAACTTAGATGCCATCTTGGACTACTTGACAGCCTGTGTCAAACATATACATACTACACACCACACACACACACACACACACAAAATACAAATACTGTGAGTTGAGCATTATCATGAATTTAAGTCACAAATTTAACTATATATGCTCAAATTACAAAAGAAAACTAGAAAATAACAATTTAGGTAGTATTGTCATCCCAAATGTATCCTAAGCAGATTCTAGTACTTAAGCATTCTTTCTTAGGAGCCTTGTCCTTATGAAGAATACATATTTAATTAAGCTGAGTGTAGACAGCCCTCCTCCCCCCCCCCTTTTTTTAGACAGATTTTCTCTGTATTTCAGCCCTAGCTATTCTGGAACTGGCATTATAGACCAGGCTGGCCCCAGACTCTCAAGTGCTGGTATTAAAGGCATGAAGTACCACTGCCTGGCTGAGAGTCACATTTCCCCACTGAAGTCAGTGCATGAACATCAGCTATTTCACCTTGCTGCTGGGAAACCTGTCCCCGAGAAGATGGAACATTAGTCTCACCACCTCCTAAGCCATTTGAAGAGCAATTTTCAGCAAATGCAATTTCTGCCTCACATGCTAACTTGAAACCCTGTCTCCTGCTTTAGGAATCACGCCACTGCATGCATGCACACTGTATGCTAATTCAATAACAGAGCAGTGAGACCACATAATTGCAGAATGAAACTCCTGGCCATCAAGGCCATCCTTGTGGCTCTGCGGTCTCTTATATTCCTATAGCATTAGTTCATTTTCTCAAGCCTCATTTGAAGCCCCAAAGAGAGGCACACATAGGCAACAGTTGACAACAGCACTGACTTCGTGAGAGAACTGGAGAGCACCCTGCACCAACTTCTCCACTGACTTTACTTCCCCAGCAAAACTCTGTCTGCACCCAGCCTCCCCAGCTAACAAGCTGAAATAATCCTATCTTATTCATTTACTGAAACTCTACTCTACCAAATCACCAACTCCTTCCCCAGGTTCAATCTCTCCCCAGGGTGTCTGTCCCTCCTCATCATCCTCATTACTACAGATTTGAACCTCAAAGGAAGAGAGAAACACTGAAGCTGGTTCCATTCTCAGTGTTATTGAAGGCAGAGGGGTGGCACACACTTCAAACTCTGCAAGTGGTTCTGTTGGAGAGCCAGGGCCATCACCATCAACTTGGTAACTCATCCCTCCTACCTGAGCCTCTTGGTTGCTGTGGTAGTTTGAATGAAATTGGTCCCCATAATCTCACAGGGAGTGGCTTTGTTGGAGTGGGTGTGGCCTTGTTGGAGGAACCGTGTCACTGTGGGGGCGGGCTTTGAGGGTTCCTATGCTCGGGACACAGGACAGTGGCTCAGCTGACTTCCTGTGGCCTGCATATCAAGATGTAGCCAGTACTATGTGTTGTGGCATATTAGCTAAAGATTCATTTATGCTGTGGAATATTTTGTTTACTGATGCAAAGATGTGTTGCATTCTTTTATGTTGCATTTGTTTAACTCTGTAAAGCTCTGTTATTTTGCCTGTCTAAAAACCTGATTGAACTGAATGGCCAATAGCAAGGCAGGAGAAAGGATGGGCGGGACTGTCTGGCAGAGACAGTAAATAGGAAGAGAAGAGAGAGAAGGAGGAGCAAGAAAGAGAGAAGGAAAGGACACCAAGGGCCAGCCACCCGGCCACCCGGCCACCCAGCCATCCGGCCACCTAGCCACTTGGCCACCGGGGCCACCCAGCCAGCATTGGTGTAAGAAGTAGAAAAAGACATAAAGAATAGAGAAAGGTCAAAGCCCAGAGGCAAAAGGTGGCTGCGATAATTTAAGCTAAGAAAGGCTGGCAAGAAATAAGCCAAGCTATAGCTGGCATTCATAAAGAAGTCTCTGTGTATTTATTTGTGAACTGGGTGGTAGGCCCTCAAAGAGTAAAAGGTAAAAAGAAAATGACTACAACCATGTCTGCCTTCACACCATCATGCCCCCCGCCATGATGATAGTGGACTGAACCTCTGAAAATGTGAGCCAACTCAATTCAATGTTTTTTCCTTTATAAGAGTTGCCAAGGTCATGATGTTTCTTCACAGCGATAGCATCCCTAACTAGACAGTTGCCATGACCTCATCCTCACTGGGTACCTCTATTCTCCTACCTCTCCTCTTCAATAACCTCACCAGCCTCTCTCCTGCTGCCAGTCACTCATTTTCCAGCGAGCTGTTAATAAGGTTCTAACAATCCCAAATCTCCACCTCAGCCCCAGAACTTTGCCTCACACCAACACTTCTAGAGTTCAAATCCTACTGTGTCCACAAATACCTTGCTATGATAGTGCACTTTCCTTTTCACTTAGTAGCTATTTCAAATCTTCTCCATCTTCCCCAGACCTGTCTCTTTCTCCTGGGGCAGGCAAGATGGCCCAGCAAGTAGGTAAAGCACCACCGCACAAGCCTGATGCCTGAGCTGGATCCCCACAAACCACGTGACGTAGAAGAACCAACTCCACAAAACTCATCTAAAAGCCAGAGTTTGCTGTGGCACGCATGCCCAAATATCCTCCCTCCCACAACCCCCCCCAACAAATAATTTTATTTTTTTCTCTGACTTAACAAAGAAAATATAAGCCATCACACTTTTTTAATTTGACCCAACCGGATCAAGTAACCCACACATCCCCTTTCCCTACCCATCTAAGGCTCTGCTTCATGCTTCACGGGGTCCACGGCCCATTATTTCCTTCACCTTTTTTTGTCTCAGAGGGGTTTGCTTGGATGTTTTGTTTGTTGGTTTTAGTTTTTTGGCAGGAGTGTCAGGGTAGGTTTGCTTCTGAGATGGAGTATCTCTATGTTGCCCAGGCTCGTCTCAGTCTCAAAATTTTCCTGCCTAGCTCCCCAAATCATGAGATTACAGACATCGATTACTAATTTCTTACTAAATTCTTAAACTGGCCACATTATTTCTCTGCTTCTCAGTCTCTTGGGGGCTGTCCTCCCTCAGGTGTCCCTCAGGCTGCCTTCTTTATTTTGTCACTTATATATTCTTCCTGTCTAACCACCCACCCACTCCCCAGTGTCAACTGTGGATGCTGTGCTGATATTTCCCAAGTGTATTTCCACCTAGATCTTTAATGAAATTCAGAACTACAAATCCAAACACCTGATATCTCCTGTGAGACATCTTACTGGTATTTTAAGTTCAAAGGGTCCAGGACAGAATGCACACTTCTCTACCTGCCTCTTCTCCTGTCCTAACCCTAACCCGCATCGGAAGAAAACTGAGTCCACAGCTGTCTTCTGCCCACCACATCGGTACTATCTATGGTGCCTAATGCCACAGTAACACACACACACACACACACACACACACACACACACACAGAGAGAGAGAGAGAGAGAGAGAGAGAGAGAGAGAGAGAGAGAGAGAGAGAGAATAAACAACTTTTAAAAAATTCCACTGTTACTTTTATTAGACTTGCATTAACCTACAGACCACGGTGGGGTGGTCCCATCTGAAAATATGTTTTTCTATGTATTATCCATTCAGCAAAAGTTACATATAGTTATGTGTCCTGTAGAACTATAATTTAAATAGATATAGTTACTAGGACTTTTAAAATTATGTCTTTGAAGTGACCTTAATGATCTACATACAAAAACCCTCCCTAACTGTGAGCTTCGGCTGCATCTGCCCACTCTGCTGTGATCTGCCTGTGCTAACGGCGAGTTCTCCAGGAGACAGAAGGTATCTGGTTCCACAGGAAAGAACAAAACCAAGCAGGGAAAGCAGGTCTGTACGGAGCACAATGAGGTCCATTTAAGAGGGTATGAGCTTAAAGTGACAAGCCGCACTTATCAAAGACGCCTTCAGAGTACACAGATTCAGAACGCCAGCCAGGGGAGCGGGTCAGGGCTGACAAGATGGAGGAGTTACATCAGGTAAGAGTTGAAAATGATCTTTAGGGCCAAAGCTGATGCAGGATTAATGAAGAAAAAAAATGTCTCATGGCTCCAACATCTGCTGTGCAAAACAGAAAGACAAATTTATACTGCCTGGAGGTGTCATGTTACAGCTACAGAGTACAGACCCCGCAAATGGACTTTTCCAAAAAATAATTTCAGGAGACCAGGGTGGGTCTCCTGACTGTACTCTGGCTCCCACACAACTGCCCTAGGATTCGAAGGGGAGGGGGATTTCAGTGATCAAAAGCGAAGGAAGGAAACGGGTGGAGGGAAGAGGAAATGCTGAGCTACAAGGTCGTGGTCAGGAAACCAATTTGGCAAGGCATATGGAAAAGCAAGGCATATAGAATCAAGTAGCACGTCCAGCAATGCGCAGCCCAAAGCCTGCTTTGTTTGCGGTAGCAGGACTCGGGGGACAGGGCGAAGGCCAGCACCCGCCTTCCACGGGGGAACCACCTCCAAACTCTCCAACCCTGGAGTTTAGTTCCCTCTAGTTAATCTGCTTGAAACTGAATCCGAAATGGAGTAAAAGTCTATGTAGGTCCAAAAACATATTAGTTAACAAACGCCCAACGGTGAGTGTCAGGAGAGTACATAAATTCTACTTTCCTTTTATTTTCATTATTTTTTTAAACGAGTCAAGAACAATGCTTATTACTCATACAATGGAATAACACTAAGACATAGTGTGTAGAGTTGGCATCTGACTTTGCAAAGGCGATTAGTAAATAAACACAAGCAGCACATTTATCAAAATGTTAAAAGTGACTATCACTAAGTAGCAAAATAAAGTCTAGCTTTTGTATAATTAATTTATTTAGGTTTTTCAAGACAGGATTTTCTCTATGTAGTTTTGCCTTGGTTGTCCTGGACGTCTCTCTCTAGACCAGGTGGGTCTAGAACTCATAGAGATCCGCCTGCCTCTGCCTCCCAAGCACTGGTATTAAAGGTGTGCCCACCATCGCCCGGCCATAGTTTTTATTTTTTAACAGACCCTTTTCTGCACTTTTAGCTTCCTATAACATCTTAGTTACCATTCTATTGCTGTGAGACGCCATGACAATGGCAACTTTTTAAATAAAAAAAAATTATTTGGGGTTTATCAATTTTAGGAGGCTAGTTCATTCATGGTCATCATGGCAGGAAGCAGACAGCCAGAGAGCCATGGTGCTGGAACAGTAGCTAGAGCTTTATATCCTGGTGGGGGGGAGGGGAGAATGGGCCTGGCATCTCAAAGCCCACACTCAGAGACACCTCCTCCAACAAGGCCACACCTCCTAATCCTTCCCAAAGAGCTCTACTAACTAGGGACCATGAATGCAAACATATGATGAGCCTACAGGGGCCATCATCATTCAAATCACTACAGGTAATGAGCATACACTGCTGTGTTAGTAAGAGCATTGTAAGAAACAATACTCAAGATGTTAATATCAAAGCAAAACAATGACTGCTGTAAGACAGTATTCAGATTACTCAAGGAGAGGAATTCTGATTAAATCTCTCAGTCTTTAGATTGTAACCGGGGATGACTGCAGACCTTATTTTTTTCCCTCTGAATAATGCTAATATAAGGGGGCTTTCGGGGAGTGACTGCAAGTCCACAGAAGGCAGTGTGACAGTTCGGAGGGAGATCATGACAGCACCCTTTCTCTCTCATGATGCAGCCAGAACAGAGCGGCCTGGAGAAAACAAGCGGCTCAGAAAGGACCCCTGAAAACATCAATCCAAACAGCATCAAGTCTCTGACATGAGGATGGCCACAGGCCTATGAGTGAGGCTTCCTCCCAGCTCAGCCAAGAGTAAGGACAGCAGATGAAGCACAGCTCTTCCTCAGCCTCTCCCCATCAGAGTCCTCTAGATTCCTCAGTCCCTACCCAGCCCCATGCCTCCTCAAAAACAAAGACTTCTCTGTAGAACAAGGCTCTTGAAAGCAGCCTATTGGTCAACTTAAAGAACTCCAAAATGAGGGCAGGGATGGTCTGCTGGAGGGCTGCTGCCCAGTAAAGGAAAGCACCCACAGATGAATTGTGACCAGTTGTCAGAAGTGGACAGATAGTTATGCTCAACTGAGAACATGTTTGCTGGATATCTTCTACACAGGAAGTACTTCTTAGGTGCCATAGGGAATATGAAAAACTGTCCACACCCTAAATGACAAGGTGGGTGGCAGGGAAGGAAAATAAAGATGCCAATGATTTAGCAATACGATGCATTAATGAAAAGTCACATGGTAGGCAGCTAAGAGTGAGCTCAGGAGCATAAGATCGAGTCCCAAATCCGCAGCCTTTATCTGTGAGACCCTGAGAAGCCACTTAACTTCCCTGTGTCTTAGTTTTTCCTCTGGGAAATAATGTTGGTGGTGCACTGCATGGGCAGACAGGCTGTGTAGTTAAAACACAAAGGGTTTAGAATAGTGCCAAGTATATACTAAACATTTGCTAGAACTTTGTACCTGTTAGATAGCAATGTGCTAACATTTTATGTCTGCTATTGAATGAAGGAGTCCTATTTTCAGGCCTATCCGCAGATCAGGCTGGGGGAATCCAGCATCTTTGAGAAGGTCTAGAAAGAGGACAGAGCTGCAGCCTGAGCCTCGGTCTGCTGGAGCACAAAGCTTGCAACGTGGTTGTTACTCTACCTCACCAACATTTACTTAGCACCTACCCTGTGCCTGTGGCTGCTGTAGACACAGCTGCAGCTATTCTCAGGAGGCACAGGCCCCATCACCAGGGCACAAGCCTACCTGCAGAGAGGCCTGCCCCAGGGTGAAAGCCCTGAGCTGTCTGTGTAAAGGGAGCATGAGAGGGTCCTTAGCATTAGCCCTGGCCCTCACTCATGAAGGTTCAACTTGCTAGGTTTAAAAGGGAGTGTGGTTTTAAGTAGGTAAGTGTGGATAAGGAAGAAACTGCATGGCCCACTGATATGCTTGTGCCATTTCATGACAGGCAACGGCTGTTTCCTTGGCATTCTAAACACCAAGGTGAAAGTGTATATACTTAATGCATGTAGAAATGGAGAGTCAGCTATGATATGTCAACGGGTAGAGTGTTAGGAAAATGAATCTGGGAGTAGTGGATAGACCGATGGGCTGGAGGGGCAGAAAGGGTGGGCAGCCAGCCTGGCAGGCTACTCAGCTACACGGGACACGAAGCTTACTTCAAGCTTACAAAGCTAAGTATGGAACACACAGGAAACAAATCCTTGAAAAAGATCCTCCTGGAATCAAGGTAACTCAAAGCTTACGGAAAACACTGTGCTTTCACAGTCAGATCTGGATGTATCAGCTGAAACACAACCAGGCTGGTCCGTCCCTCCACCATCCTTCCGTCCTCCTCCTTTTCTTACCCGACACAAGGTCTCACTCTGTACACCAACCTGCCCTTAAATTCACGGCAGTCCTGCTTCCTGCTTCCGCCTCCCAAGCGCTGCAATTACCAGCATAAGCTACTACATTGAACTTCAGAAATTTCAAAACATGCTAAATGTGTAAATATGACTGAGCCAACAAATCACATTATGAAGATAACTTTTAATTTTACATAGACTTAGAGCTTTAATAGTAATATAAACCTGGAACCATCAAAGAACAGAGAAGATAGCACCCATGGTTTTATAAACAGAATAAAGGCTGTAGCTCACTTAGTTACAAATTAATAAACTAATTTTTAGTTTCAACTATGAATGATGATATATTTTTAAGATGCTAAATTTAAGGACTAGGGCTGTGGCTTAGCAACTGAGTACTTCCTCATATACCTGAGGCCCTAGGATCAATCCCTAGTCTTGAAAAAAAGAAAAAAGTTAAATTAAGGGAATAATTCTTTGTCAATCTGAGATCTAAAAACTAACATCAAAATTGAGGTAAAGTACGAAGACTTCATAGTTTCTATGTGTTGCACAGGTACAGGGTTTATTGTCAGGAAAAAAGAAACTGTGACAAGCAACATGTTATACCCAATAAACCTACTTGTATGAACCAATTCTAGGGAAATAACTGAATAAAAACTAAAAAGACTATGTAGAAGACATACACATCCATGTTTAGGATCTAAAATAAGAAATAATACTTAGCATTAGGGATGGCTTGATTGACTCTGAGTTATAAGCACAATGAAATTATTTATAACATTAACTTCTTGTTGTAAAAGGTTCTGGGCCGGACTTTCTGGTCTAGACCAGAGGAGGTTTAGTCCCACTCTCAGCCCTGCTTTGCCTCAAATAACCACACACAGGCTTGTATTATTTTTATGCTGATTGACCTAGGGCCCAGGCATATAACTTGGTAGATCCTTCATCCGAACTCAACCCATCCTGTTGAGCTGTTCAGCTTGGTACCTTTTCTCATAGCAGCATTTCAGCTTCTTTCCTCTGTGTCTGCTGCCGTCTCCTCATTGTGTCTGTGGCAGCTCTCTCTGGCGGCTCTCTGCCATCGGTCTGGCGTCTGTGTCTGCTCTGAGATGTTCCTGAATTTTCTTAGCCTGGTAGCACCGCCTTTGGCCAATCAGTTTTAATAAACCCATAGGCAGGACAAATATTTACATTACCACCATAATCCCACTACAACTTCTATTATAAAAATGATCTTGAAATAAATAAAATTATTATAATTTTAAGTGCACAATATAGCATCATATTAAGTATTATTTGTACTTAGAGAAAACACACATATATGAAAAGAGGCACACTGCAAAAACAGTGATTAAATGGTTGTGATTGGGCACCTTCTCTAATGTTCTATTGCCTTTTACTGTCATTGTATGGACTTTTCAATTCCTTCTAAATGGAGAAGGCTTCCTAGGAAGCCACCTTTGTAGCCTAATCGCATCATCCATTACAGACTCTGCTGTATGGTTCTGCCTAACTAATGTCCTTTCTAGGGCAGCATGAGCAGCTCATCTCATCCTTAGCCTTTACACTGAATGGGAGTCACATAAATCACCACCTTCCCTGATTGGGACCAGGGCGCCTAGGCAATGCACACCCACACTCTGTCGGTCCTGCCACTGTGTTCTGCACACCTGGGCTCAGACAAAGCTCTTCCTGCTAATACATAAAGCCCCCTCTGTGATCCTCCATGAAACAGTGTTCATATTCTCCCAAAGGTTCTGTCCATCTGGGCCATCACATAAAGAACACCTGACAATGAGAGAATGAGATTTACAGAAGTCAGGCAATGTTCCAGAGAAGGTATCTAGAAACAGTCCCGCAGAAACCAGCATTTATGAGCGGACTATAGTGGCAACACCTAATCTTTAATGGTCTTTTCAATATCCTATGTTCAAATGGTAGGTTTTCAAAAAAATTTCTGTTTTCTGTTCTCCCCGTCTCCCTAATGGAGATTAAATCTGGCCAGCCTAGATCTTGCACAGTACCATGGTGACACCATCCAAGGGTAGGTGGAATAGAGTAAGGAGCTCTCTGTCCTATGACCTAAGACCTGTTCTCATTCAGTTAACTGCACATCACCCCACTGTCGCTGTGCACAGCTCACCACCATCCCATCCCACCTTCACAGCCACTGTCTGCCTCACATGCTCCGTCTCACCCATTCACCTTCATGTAGCCGCTTTCCTTCAGGAGAGATATGTCCATGGAAGACTGCCTGATTCCGGTCCTCTGCCTAGACAAAGACACCTCCTCTAGCTTCACTAATCATCTCCTCTGCACTTGCACCAGCTTCTCACAGGCCGCATCTCTCCTTACCTGGTCCACCTGGTCCAGCTTCTCACAGGCCGCATCTCTCCTTACCTGGTCCACCTGGTTTTTTTATTACCCGCCCCCCCCCCCACTTAAATCTAGAATCTGCCCTTGATGCCACCCAGAACCAACCACTTAAAAGCCTTGAGGTGCACCACCTCCAGGCTTTCTCTACTACATTTCCTCTTCCCTGAAATGCCTTCCGCTTCTCATATCTCTAACCCTACATGCCATTTGTTTATTTTAGACAGGATTTCACCATGTAGTCCTGGCTAGCTTTGAACTCACTATATAGACAAGATCTATTTGGCTCCAGAATGCTGAAATTAAAGGCATATATACCACCACTCTGGACACACTGTTTTGCTTTGGTGTTTCAAGGCAAGGCCTTGTTATATAGCCCAAGCTGACCTCCTGCCTTAGGCTCCCTGGTGCTAAAAATTACAGGTATACTCACTAAGTCTAAGAAACTATCTTCTTTAAAATCCAGTTCAACAGGTATGCTTCAGAAAGACTTCCCTGTTGGCACTGAGTACACGTTCTGCACCAGCATTCTAATATATACCTACTTGGCACGCATGGTACCTTGAGCATCTTGCAGCCACTTGTGAATAAATTTTTTTTACCTTACTAGTTTTAACAATAGCATCTCCTCTCCATTTCTCAAAGTCATGATAAAGGTGGACCACATGTTTGTGTGAGTGGGTGGAGTTCTATCTGTATAGAAGTCAAAATGGGCAAGTTCGGGGCTATCTTTTACAAGCATCCTTCTCTATCTACTCCACACATACTTCAGAAGCTTCCCAGCCCTGACTGTTCAACAATATCTCTGCTGCTGGACTTCATTAACAGAAATTTGCTAAACAGAGGCAGGAGGGTCAAGTCTGTGGCCAGTTTGTCCACACATTAAGTTCAAGGCTAGTTTATGCTATGTGAGGGAAGCCCTATGGAGGAGGAAGAAAAAATGATTCAGACTGACAGATTAGAAGGCCCCAAACATGGTGGGCTGTTTTAATTTCTCTGGTTGATTAAATGTGCAGCCGATGTGCAGATACAATACTCATTAATAATAGTTCTTGTACTGGCAACATGAGCACAGGGCTCAGTGCAGGCAAAGCATCCCCTCCTGCCGTTGGAATGTCCCGCTTCCCCTCATCCAAGTTCCAAATGATGCCCTGAATCTCCAGAGCCCCCGACTCATCAATTTGCTTTTCCCCCTAACATCTACACACTAAAAGCTTCCTACTGCCTTCTCCATGCCATGTGCTCCAGGGAACGGTTCAATGAGACACTTGGAACAAAGCACTGTCTAAGAATACTCTACACTGCACACATCATTAATAAGCTTTCTTTTGGTTTGAAGTCTCTCAAGAGTTATCATGTTCTGAGAGTTTACCATGTCCTAGATATAAGCTAAATGGTAATTTGGGGAGGTAGGTACAAAAATCCCTAGTCACAGAAGGTAAGAGAGACAATCTGGAAGATGAAGCATCCCATCTGGAGGTCAGAGGGTTGGGAAGTGGTGTCTCCCAACTTCCTGTTCCATGTCATAGGACAGAACCTCTTTGCTGTGTGTTAAACACTGTGTTATGCTGGGCACAGCACTGGGGACACTGGAGCAGAAGGACTTGCTTGAACAAGTTAGAGGCCAACCTGGGCAACACAGCAAGACCGTGCCTCAAAAAATAAAAATCCAAACAACAACAACAAAGCAAAGTCTCACATCACTCCAAACTTGTCGATGAGTTTATCAGCATCTGAGGAGGATAGATCAGGAAAACACCAACACCACAGCACTGAGCAAGAGTACAGAAACACACCGTTAGACCCTCTGTCCAGCTCCAGCTCTATTGCCCCGTAACTGCTTCCCCAAAGCTGCCCCCCTTCCTCCGGCCGGCCGATACTCTGTGAGCACCACAATGGCTTCTGCAGCTGCAGCCCCAGGGTCTGCTTAGAAGGGGAAACTGGGGCAAGAGCCGCAGCCATTTGCAAGGGGTGGGGGGAGTGCTTATAATTAGAGACTGCCCTATTTGAAATGCATTAGGAAGAGCACAATTAGCAGATTCATTTAGATGTCTGTTATATTTAACTTGTGAAACACTCAGACTAAGACCATATGCTTACAAATAATCTCGTGGCTGGGGCTGGTAAGGAAAGTACTCCCTGACTCTGGATCCTGCTTGTGAAATAAAGGGCCTGCACTAGCCTCATATGCTACTTATTCATGGATGTCCTGGCTCGTTCAGCTCAATCTGTGGGGACCAGGGCTCTTGTCAGGTGTTTTCATCAAGTAAAGCACTCTTCCTCTTATTGTGCAGTGAGAGACAGGGTCTCTCTAAATCTGGAGCTCATTAATGTAGCTAAAATGGCTAGACAGTAAGCCCAGGGAACCTCCTGTCTCTGCCTCCCTGGGGCTAGAATTTCAAATATTTCAAATACCTGGCTTTTATGTGGATGCTAGCATCTGAAATTAGGTCATCAAGCTTACACAAAATAAATCTTAGTTTTAAAACAAAACAGAAAGGAGTCTGGAGACTTTATCTGTAATATCATCGCTTAGGGTGCTGAGGCAGGAGGATTGCCATGAGTTCAAGGTCACTCTGTGCTATAAAAAAAAGCAAAAAAAAAAAAAAAAAAAAGTCAGGTACATAAGCAAAGTGGGTTTATTCTACATCTCCCCACGCCAAGACAGCTGGGCAATGATAGAGCTGACCTGTGGAGGACAACCATGAACTTCCCATTCTCCTGAGTTCCCAACAAAAACAGCTCCTCTTCTGGCTGTGGTGGGGCTCATCTTTAATCCCAAGGAGGCAGAGAGAGGCAGATCTGTGAATTCAAGGCCAGTGTGGTCTATAGAACAGCTTCCAGGACAGCTAAGGCACCCAGAGAAGCCCTGTCTTAAAATCCACCCCCCCAAAAAGGAAAAGAACAAAAGGAAGGAAGAGAAAGAAGGGAGATGAAAGAGAAGGAAGAGAAAATAAGGAACAGAAAAGAGAAGAATGTCCTCAGTCCTCGGTACCAACTGGCTCATAGAATGGTTTGGGTGCCAGAATGTATGTACTAAAACAATTAGTTTACAGGGTAGCTTGGGTGGCAGCAATAAAACTCAGACCTGCGAGTGAAAATGAGAATTTGGGACAATTTGTATTTGCCACCCTGAGCATCACACCTTCCCCACACCTGGTGTGTTCCTGCTGAATTCAGTGGTGAAGTTAACAATGTGATATTTTAATGCTGTATGATGAAAAATGTCAGCTATGGCAAGTTCTATATTCAGTAACCCAGTATTTTCCAAATAATCAATGGATGATATTCCCTAGTTGGGTACCCAGAAAATTCTATTCAATAGTCAAAGGAAGCTACAATCCATGTAACAAGTAATTAAGAGCTCAGGGGGCTAGTTCTAGGTCTTACACTGCACAGACCTTTTAAGGTGTAACTGAGTGTAAAAGAACATCCATAGTTACCTAAAAGGTGATTGGAAACGGGCTCCTTTTCCCAAGTACATATCTGTGTGAAACTGCATTTTCTTTTTTTAAAAAATATTTTATTTTTACTTTATGTGAATTGGTGTTTTGCCTGCATGTATAACTGTGTAAGGGTGTCAGATCCTGGAATTACAGACAGTTGTTAGCTGCCATGTGGATGCTGGGAATTGAACTCAGGTCCTCTGGAAGAACAGCCCCGAAACTGCATTTTCATTACATTGTGTCCCCAAAAGACCCCCAAGTGACCGGGGCTCCTCAAGTATATACTCCAACCCAAAGAACACATAACTGCCCGAACAGAAAAGTAGATATAATTATCTAGCTGTCCTCTATGACGGCAGACATCAAACAGATTTGCCAAAGTAAAACAACATTGATTCTCATGCACACACCTTAATTCGGAGGCAAAGGCAGGTGAGTCTCTGTGAGGCCAAGGCCAGCCTGGTCTATATAGCAAGCACCAGACTAGTCAAGGCTACATACATAGAAAGAGACCCTGTCTTTGAGAGAGAGAGAGAGGAAGAGAGAGAGAGAGAGAGAGAGAGAGAGAGAGAGAGAGAGATTAATTTTCTATTCGTTAGCATTTTTGTCTTGAAAAAGTTTAGGTATTTCTTAGAGGTCAACAACAGCAGACTCTCCCCTCTGTGGTAGAGTCGAGGCTTGGAGGTAGCAGTACTCACCACTACTCAAAGTCCTGGGCTGAATCCTAAGTCCCAAACAAAACAAAGCACAACGACACTGATGTCAACAACTCATCTTCCTGTGATGGAGTTCTAGTTGGGTTTTCCAGGAGAGACACTGAGTTAAGGCCTGTAAGCATCCTGGGCAAGTCTCTCTGCCAAGCTGTATCCCTAGGCCCATATTTTTTTCATGGAAAACACTTAAATTTTTTTATTATTTGTTAAACTGGTAGGTAACATGATTCATATTAATATAAGTTCTTTGAGGTCCCTGACAGTAGGTGGGCAGGGGAAACTGTAGCTTGGGGGTCATCACAGCCAGGAACTGTGATCACAGGGGTCCCTCTCCTTCCCGCTTCCTCGTCCATACACGACAAGAACACTCCCATCAGTAGATTATTAAATATTCTGAAAAAGGCTGCTTATGATATGGGTTCTAAATACTTTCCTCAGTCTATCTGCCAATGAATAAAAATTAATCTGAAATAGTCACATTTATCAATCTTCCCTGTTCTGATCAATACTTGCTATGTTTCGATGGAGAAACCTTTCCCTTTTCCTAACTCTGTCATCCAGACAGTCTAAATCCTTCACTCAGAGTTCTGCGTGTCCCACAGTCAGGACTGCCAAACTTCCATTTCAATCTGTCAGTGCAGCTTAAGGGATACCAGCTATGGATGCAAATGCTTCCACACGAAGTTAAAAAAACTAGAGAGCAGCCATGTTCTCACAGCACAACTGTGACCAGAAAGGCTCAAAATCATTCCTGCTGCCATTTCAAGAAAGCTGTGCTGATGTTAATGGAAGAACAGAGGGCAGGGGAAAGGTGTCCAGCATCTCTGCTTCTCAGGAAGACGGAAATGCAGAGGCCAGTGAGGGATGCTGGAGAGAACATTTGCTCCTCTTGCTGAGGACTGGGACTTGATTCCCGACACCCACATGGTGACTTGAAAGTATCTGTAACTACAGATCCAGGGCATCAGATGCTCTTTTTTGGCCTCCTCCAAGGACATCTGGTACACACATGCTCTACATACATACATGCAGACAAAACACTCATCAACATAAAAATAGAATCAGAAAAAAAAAGGAAGTTTGGAGGGTAGCTCCAGAATATTCCCCAGCAGAAAGGTGTGTGTTGTCATATCCACTACACACTGGAAAGGACAACCACGTCATCAATCAGTCTCTGATAGGCTAGTATCTTCACAGAACAGCAATTCCCTCCTCTCCTAATGCCCAATGGGGTAGAAGCAGATCATGAACTTAACTTCTATTCTTAATGTCGAGCACAGAAGTTTTCCAAACTACAGATCATTACCCATAAATGAGTTGTAAAATTAGTAAAGTGGATTACAATTAGCATTATTTTAAATAAAACACCATGAAAGAGTATGAAAGAAGACCACAATGCCTAGAACACAGTGGGCTGAGTATTGATTCATACTTTTTTTTTTTCTTTTCAGTCAAACTTGTGTGTACATACATGCCTCAATACAAAATGCAGTATTTTGTACAAACCTCTGTTCAAACATCTGAAAGGCACTAGAAACTGCCAGGTGGTTGTTACATATATGTAGGGAATTGTTCTCCCAGTCACCAACTCTCATCCAGGGAGACACCTGTCCATTAGATAGCCATATGTCTGCAAAGATGTTACCATGGTCTGCATAACCTTCAAATTTCCCTAGCCTGATGGCTCCCAATCTTCCTAATGCTGTGACACTTTAGTACCGACCCCATGTGGTGACCCCCAACCTTGAAACTATTTTGTTGCTACTTCATAACTATAACTTTGCAACTGCTATGACTTGTAAGGTAAATATCTGATATGCAGGATACCTGATATTTGACCTCCAAAGGGGTCACAACCCACAGGCTGAGAATCACTCCTTTAGCCCTAGGTGAGTAACCTACAAGGAATGGGCATTTGCCCATGTTGCTCACAAGTTCCTTGTCCATCATTTTTTAACTTGTTACACATGTGAGTGACGGAAGCTACAGGGCAGACTGCTAGTGGCCGTGTCTCCAGGCACAGAAGGAAACAGTCTGCTGTAAGGAATGAAACAAAATGCAAACAGAGGCAGAGATGAGATTCAGGAAACACTGGTCATACTGAGGCTGCTGTGTTAGACTCTTTGTCTTAGTCATTGTTCTACTTCTGTGAGGCGACACCATGACCAAGGCAACTCTTACAATAGAAAGCATTTTCTTGTGGGCTTGCTCACAGATTCAGAGGGTTAGTCCATTAGCACCGTGGTGGTGAAGAGTATGGCAGCGTGTAGGTGCTGGAGCAGTAGCTGGGAGCTCCAACGTGATGTAGGCCGAGACAGAGACCGAGCCTAGCATGGGCTTTTGGAAAGCTCAGAGCCTACTCCCAGTGACACACTTCCTCCAACACGACCACACCTCCCACTCCTTCCAATTCTTCAAACACTTCTTTCTACTCCTCTGTGACTAAGCATTCACGAGGCATTCTTACTCAAACCGCTTCTTACTTTTGGAGAGGATGGGAGTCTGATTCTCAACACTCCATTTGGTGTCTCACAACTGTCTGGAACTTATTCTAAGGGATCTCACACACCCTCTTTTTTTTTTTTCCTCTGCTGGCACTCACATGCTTGTGGTACCCAGACATATATGCCAGCAAAATACCCATACACATAAAAAATAAATCTTTACAAAAATATTTTATTGTGAGTCTATTTTGGTCTTTACTACTAAAATGAAATAAAGGATATCTGAGGTTAAATTTGGTAAATGGAAGCTGGAACTTCAAAGTCTCTTTAGTAAAATTCATATATATGTATATACATAATTTATAAAACTGTCTCTGTACAATTAGAAGCCAGTGAGATCTATGGTAGCAGAAGGGTACTGCGGAGACTGTTATCAAAGAATATCTTGGGGTTTTGTTTTTGTTTTCTTAAGCAAACCCCAAAGCACTATGTCAAGTTCTTAAGCCCTGGAGAACTTGGTAAGGGCAGGGTTAATGGATTATAACTGAGTTCTACTGAGGTGTTTGCTGTTCAAGGAGTTGGAGGCAGAAATGTGAGGAAATGGCTGCAGAGCAGAAACAAGACTGATTAGAGCATGATCGGAACCAGGAGGCTAGGAAACTGAACATTGGTTTCTAAACTAAAGAGAAACCTTTCTTTCTCTAAACATATAACAAGTCTCTTCCTTCACCGGTTTTCCTGAATGCTAGATCACCTTTGAGATGTTCAGTCTACCTGCCTTGGTTTATCTGCACATGGCATGCAGTGTACTGCACTGGCTGAACTTTTACAGAGTGCTGTTTGTTCCAGTCTGGAAGAATCCATCAAGAAACACAGGATGGGACTATGTGGTGCTCGGAGAGGGTATTGGCAAAGTGTTCTCACGTACTAAGGAACTTGTAATTATCTGACCCCGTTCTCTAGCAAGTCAGTGTACCTTGGCGACCACCCCAACGATCAGTGGCACAGCCAGAGGGACTCACAAGAGCTCCTGAGCAGCCAGCCACAAACTATGCTGCTTAGTTCTTTGACACTGATTCTTTGAAAATGTATTCCCAAGAGGTAAAGGCCAGTATGAAAATTCTGAAAACAGCATGAGCAACATGATTTTCTCAGTTAAAAGATAAAGAGCTAGGAGTGCCAGAACATGCCTGCAATCAGTACTCACAGGAGGTGGAGGCCAAATCAGGAGTTCAAGGCTAAGCTCAGCTGTAGGTCAATTTCAAGATCCTCCTGCCTCTGTTTCCCAAGTTCCAGAATTAGACTACAACACTAAGCAAGAAAGAGCTTCTTTCTAGGTATCCTCTGAGGCCTTGAAACGGTGGAACACTTAGCACTCGGGTCATTTTCCTTGGATCTGGCCTCCCCACCACATCATAAACGTGAACACAAGTCACACATGTTCCACAGGATGCCTGCTGCAAGCTCTAGTCCATTCAGCCCCCAGGACTAGACCTGCAGCCTCTACTAACGGAGTCTTTACAAGAGAGGGCACACAAGCCTAGTCTGAGGGAGTGGGCCCACCATAACCCATGCATTTAACATTTAGCTGTAGTTTTTTTCCACACACACCAAATAAATAAATAAATCAGACTGAAGAGATGGCTCAGTGGTTAAGATAGGTTAGGATTTCGTAGTACACATAAGTGTACTATGCTTACATAAGACCAGAGTTTGATTCCTAACAACCACATCACAGCTCACAACTGTTTATAACTCCAGTTCTAGGGGTTCCTACAACCTCTCTGGATTTTGCAAGTACCAGGCATGTACATGGTGCACAGACATACAAACAGGTTAAAACTTCTATACCCATAAAATAGAAATAAATGTTAAAAAAAAATTAAATGGGAAGGTCTTGTGACTATCGCTCAGTAGTAAAGCACTTGCCCAACATGCCCTAGGTTCTGCCCCAGCACTAAAAATTAACTAAAAAACTTTAATGGTTCCTACTATTGTCTCTGAGATGTGCCGTGGACATATTTTTAATCTATTATTAGGGTCAAAGTTTAACCAAGAAGCTGCCACTTGATAGGCATGTACTTTCTATAAGCGCATGGAATGCCCATAAGGTGGACTGTTCTGTGATGGTGGAGCACCAGGAGACCAGGCCATCCATGTGCTGGGTCCCCGCATAGCAGAGGGGACACTGGAGAGCAGGGAGGCTCTGGACAGGCTGCACAGTCTAAACCATAGGGTCTTGCTTCTAAAACAGGAAGGCAATACTTCCCGAAGTATTGCTGAAGTGTTACATGGGAGAAAGCTCTTGAGAGCATTTGAAAACAGGGCGGTGGGGCCGGGGGATGGCTCAGTTCCTTGATAGGGCACCACCTCTTGTGCAGGCCTGACGAGGTGAGTATGGGCAGAGAAGTCAGGCTGGAGAAAGAGACCGAAAGCCTAAAAGCAGTCCTCTGGTCCCTGCACATGTATGCCACGGCACGCATAGAGTTTTGTTTTGTGTGTGTGTGTGTGTGTGTGTGTGTGTGTTTTTAATGAGAAAAAGAACGCAAAACCATTCAAATCTCATGACAGTAGCAACTGTAATATTTCTCTCAAAAATTAGTATTCTTCAGCAACTGATTTTTTTTTTTTTTTAAAGAACTTTTATTTATTTATTTGCCTTGAACTGGAACTACAGACAGTTGTTAGCTGCCATGTGGGTGCTGGGAATTGAACCCGGGTCCTCTGGCAGAGGGTGCTCTTAACGCTGAGCCATCTCTCCAGCCCCCAGCAACTGATTTTAAAAAAAAAAAAAAAAAAACACTATTTGCCTTGGTGTTTGCCTGGAACTGGAACTACAGACAGTTGTTAGCTGCCATGTGGGTGCTGGGAATCGAACCCGGGTCCTCTGGAAGAGCAATGTGGGTGCTGGGAATCGAACCTGGGTCCTCTGGAAGAGCAGACAGTGCTCTTAACCACTGAGCCATCTCTCCAGCCCCCAGCAACAGATTTTTTTTAAGCTAATACCTTAACAAAGAATTCAAATTAAAAGTCTTTGTGTTCGGGGGCTGGAGAGATGGTTCAGCGGCTGAGAGCACTGACTGCTCTTCCAGAGGGTCAGGGTTCAATTCTCAGCAACCACATGGTGGCTCACAACTGTCTGAAGTTCCACGCAAACACCAAGGCAAATAAATAAATAAAAAGTTGTGGTTTTTGGGGGTTTTTTTGTTTGTTTGTTTTTTGTTTGTTTGTTTGTTTTAAATAAGTCTTTGCGTTCTACTGTGGAACAGACAGCAAGATCTTTTGCTTTATGCACTACATTGGAAGCACCATTGAGTCCAACTGCAGTTATCTAACTTGGCCTCTGCCCGGACCTACTATTTGTTTACAATTATAACAACTGCATGCAGAGCTAAAAATGTCCTCTGCTGTACAATGGTAAGCTGGGGCATTTACGAATGAATCAATCTCTCCTCTCTCTCTCTCTCTCCCCCTTCCCCCAAGAAAAGAAAAAAGAAATAAAGAAAAAAAGCAAAAACAAAACTAACTTGGCTGGGCCAAATTTCCACACTGGTGGGCTGGCTGCTCCAAACTGCGTGGTCACGCCCTTCACAGTAACAAAGCCCCGCCCCTCGCCGGGCCCCGCCCACACCACGCAGGCCCCACGCTGCTAAGACTTTCACTGTAGAAATCAGTCTGGCTGGCAGCTGTTACCTGCTCCTTTTCTTTGTCGGAGAACGAAGTGAACGATGGTGAGCAGTGACTTGTGTCTTTGTCTGGGCTACATCTGAGTACCTTCGCCTCTATTCTTTCAGCCTGCTAAAGATTTAAAAACTGGCAGTTTTCATCTTCCAGGGCACAACTTTTTAATCCCGTTAAATGAAATAAAATGCAAAATAAACAGTCCTTTTGGTTCGGGTAAAATTATCCAGAAAGATGTTTCTTTTACTCCAAATGCGTTTTTGTACCATGAATACACTGCCGTTGGTAATACTGTATGAGCATGATAACTATTTAAATGCATTTTGAGTGTATACTGTGTGTCAAAGTCAATTTTAAAGTAATTTATAAAATAATGCATTTGTTTTCTCTTTTGAGAAAGTCTCCCTGGTAGCCTAGGTTAGCCTCAAATTCACTCTGTACCTTAAACTTCTGCTCCACCCTCTCCTCTAACTCCCTTGTGCTGTGATGGGAGCATGTGTCACCATACCCTGTTTCGGGTGGCACTGGGGAGGAAGCCCGGGGCTTAGTGTATGCCAAGAGACCATTAACAGTAGAGCCCTCTATTTGCATTTTTAATGGATAGAACTTTAAAACATTTTGTCAGGGATAAGTGAAAACCAACATTAATTTATATTCCCTAAACATTTGCTTCAAAAATCAAGCAAGCTGGAGGTCCTGGCTTCTAGCAGAGAAGATCTGCAAAGTTTACTGTGGTTAATCAACACCTATCAAAACAACCCTTCTGGTGACTCTTTCTGGTTTCTTTTCAGCTTTGTTGGTCTGAGCCAGGGTCTCTGACAGGCCTGGAGCTCATCAGGACTGCAGTATGAGCTCCAGGGATCCACCTATCTCCCTTTGCCTGGCATGGAGTCCACAAGCACCACGCTGTGGGTTCTTGAAGGCTGAAGAGATAGCCCAGTGGTTGAGAGCACTTACTGTTTTTCCATAGAGTTCAGCTCCCGGCACCCACAGTAGGCAGCTGACAACTGTGTGTAAATCCAGTTCTAGGGCTTCATCATCCTCTGACTTCTTGGGGGACCTGCATGCACGTGGTGCACATAAACTCATGTAGACAAACAGACACACAAATAAAAATTACTCAGTTCATTTAAAAGAGAGAGAGAAAGACATGTGGGTTCTGGAGACCTGGAGGACTTGGGTCCTCCTGCTGCCAACAAACACTTTAGTGCCTAGACTGTTACTCCAGCCCAAACAAGTTCAACCTTAACCAATAGCCCTTCAATTTGCTCCTTCTACTCAAGTGAACTGCTCATTTCCAAACCTTACTTTTGTCTCCTCCAGGTAGCAAAACAAGAAGTCAAGTTCATCCTCTCAATTTTTCATAGCTTTCAGAGGCAAATGAGCTTATTATGTTAATAAGTCTTTCTGACTACCTGGAGAGTACAGACCTATGCTAAATGTTTCAGAAGGCCCGGTTATTGCACAAGTTCTCTTTAGTGTCATAATAAAAATCCAGAGCCAGATACTGGGGGAAAGCTGGAATATCAGAGAGAGGAAGCAGACCACAGTCAGTTCTCACCTAGCCAACTTCTCACTTCTACAGAATGGCTGAATTTCTGCCTTCTCTTGCCTTATATTTCTTTCCCCATCCAGCAATTTTACTTCCTGGTTCAACTCTCCTAGAGCTACGATTAAAGGTGTGGGTTACTATTGCTTGGCTGTTAGGCCTTGAACTCACAGAGATCCAGATGGATCCAAATGGATCTGTCCCTCCAGTGATGGCATTAAAGACATGGGTCACCACCCCTGCCTGAGCTTTAACCCTTGGCTGTGGGTGATTCTGTCCTCTGATATTCCAGACAAATTTATTACATATACAGTATATCACCACAGGGGCTGGAGAGATGGCTCAGCGGTTAAGAGCACCGTCTGCTCTTCCAGAGGACCCAGGTTCGATTCCCAGCACCCACATGGCAGCTAACAACTGTCTGTAGTTCCAGTTCCAGGCAAAACACCAAGGCAAATAAATAAATAAATAAAGTTTTTTTAAAAAAAAAACAATATATCACCACAATTCAGTAGCACTGAATAGGGTGTCTCCTTGTCTACAGGTTCCTCACTGTATACATTTTAATGCACAGAGGTCTTGACAGGGGCAGGAAAATGTAGGGATGGTGGGGAGGAGCCTCATAAATCATCTTACGAAGTCATTTAAATGGGAGAGGAAGTAACAATTAACTATTACTGTTCTACATAAGGTATCTAATAAGTAAAAGGCAAGAGACCCCAAAGTGTGGTATCAATCTCCTGCAATCCCAACATCAGGAGGCTGAGCTCGTCCTTGGCAACAAAGGGAGACCCTATTAAACAAATAAAGGCGACAGTGGCAGGACTCAAGCCTTTAATCCCAGCAGACTGAGGCAGAGGCAGGCGAACCTCCAAGTTCGAGGCCAGCCTGGGCTATAGAGCGAGTTCCAGGACAGGCAGGGGAAAGGGAGAAACCCTGTCCTGAAAAACAACAACAACAGAGAAGGAGAGTGGGAGGGAGCCACGGAGGGAGGGCTGAGATCTGTATCACCGTCAGCGGCTCATTCCTAAAACATGAATAACCACAGCTGTCTAACTTGCTGTGCTGGGTTGCTGTTTGGACTATGTATGAAAATCCAATGATAAGTACTGTACCTTTAAAACTTTTAAAGAGCTACCCAAAATTTCTGACATTAACCAAATGTTCAGCACTCCATTTGCTTGAGTGTGCCAGAAGAGACCCAGAGCCAGGCCCTCTGTGGTGGTTCTGAGGTGGGTCCTATCACATCCTGGGGTGACATCAGGCTGTTGTTTACAAGAGGAAGACTGCCAATTTCCACCAAGCCCAAGAGGGCAATGGCCAACCTCCCTGGGCTGTATGTGAGCAAGAATGGACTCTTTATGTGTTGTGAGTGCATGCACACCGAGTCATGTTCAGGGACTTTAAAACAATAAAAGGTCTTGGTGTGTGCACACCAAACTTCTCATGTGTCAAGAGTAAGCAAAACTGATCAAAACACAACACTGACTTTTGTCACTCAGGGCAGGGAACTGTCAGGCACAAACCTCATCCTTTATTAACCTTGGGAAAGCCATGGAAAAGCAGCAGTTTTGATCTTTACAGAGCCCTCCAGCAAGTTCTACAAATGAGAATTATGGACAAACTTCAAAGCTCTGGTGATTAGCTTTTGTAACAACTTCATTTGAAGAATCATTAGGGTTGTTTTTACATAAAATTCCGGAAGCAATCGCTCAAAGACTAATACGCTCTAACTGAATCCACTGAGGGAGAGATTTTGTTACCTTTATTACTATAAGGGAAAAATATGGCTCATGAACATTTGCCCATTCATAAAACTCCCTGACAGAAAGCAACCTGTGCTACCGGAAAGAAGGGAAGGGAACACAGACGCTGCATTAACTTCCTGTGAGTCACCACCACTTCTGGGGCAGCAATCTGAAGAGGCTGTGAAGCAGATCACGCTTACAGCTGGGATGAGCCTGCTTCAGGGGCACACCAAAAACCTAATGCTGACACACTGAAGAGACCCGGGGATGTCACCGGTGCTCAGAACGCACTTGCTTGTCCTCTGAGGAGTCTGAACTGGAGAAAACGACTCAGCAAGATGATGAAGCCAGGGAAGAGCCCGTGTTCAGCTCCAATTCTGTGGCCAACAGGAGCAAACCCTGGTCAAATACTTACCATTCAGTGTGTGAGAAGTGGAATGAAAGAAGCAAGCGCTCACTTACAGTTTGCAGAAGAGCATTAGAAAGAAACTAGTGAGCAGAAGCTTTAACCATTACGTGAGGAATTAGAGGCAGGTTGGGGCGCTGCCTGATATTGGCCAACTCCTCTGGGTGCCAGGAGCAAAACCTGCCGAGTGAGTAGCGAGTGTTATCAGCTCTTCCTTCATTTTATGGTAGACACAACAGTAGTACAGAAAACATGGCTCCAGTTCAGCTTTGCCAGAGTTGCTTCCAACAAGTAATACTGGCCACTGTTCTGAAACACCTCAAGGAACCTGAAGGCCCACCTCCGAGTTCCTCCCGAACATGAACTCCAGAAACTGATGCCCAAAACCTTCAAAGAAAAATACAGATGTAGCTATAGGCTAGAAAATGGCTGTCACCAGCTTTACAGCTTCACCCAGTAAAGAACACCTAAATATGCAAGCCAAGGACAACAAAAAACTCAGGTGACAGCATGGTGGCAGAGGCATTGATAATCCCATGAGCCACAATGACACAGAGAGCTTCATCTCCAGAAGCAGTAGAAAGTTCATGAATTTTATCTTGTTATCTACCTATTTATTTTTGACATTAAAAAAAATTCCCCCCCCCTTTTAACTTAGATATTTACCCCAGGGCATCATGCATGCTAAGCAAGCAGTCTGTCTCTGAGCTATGTCCCAGGCATTCATAAATGTTATGTTTTAGGGAAACACACTTTTATATAAAGCAAAGCAGTTGGCATTGACAGCATGGACAAGAAGAACAGTAACAAAACACAGATCAAACTAATAGAGACTCTCACTCATTCTTTCTACAGTTTTCAGGGGTGGTGGTAGTGTTGGGAATCGAACCCAGAACCTTAGGTATGCTAGGTAAGTGTTCTGCCAGTGAGCTAACACTACTCAGCCCTCTCACTCAATTTTAATAGTTTCCCTTCCTTTACTTAAAATTTTAAAATCGGGGACTCAGTAAAGTGCTTGCCACACAAGCCTGAGAGCCTGAGCTGAATCCCCAGCAGTCACATAAAGAGCCAGTACAGTGAGTGGCATGTAACTGCAACCTTAGCACAGAGGATGCTGGGGCTGGTTAGCCATAAGCCCAGGTTCAGTAGAAGGCTGTCATAAACAGTAAGGCAGAGAGCCATCCTTAAGACACCTAGCACCAGCCTCTGGCCTCCATATGTGTGAACGCACACCTGTGCCCACACACAGATCAATTCTAAAATTGGCCTTTGGGGTTTTTGTTTCCTTTATGTTTAGCAATTTGATAGTCTCATTATAAAGCAATCAGAGGTCCACACAGAAGAAACAGGACAGCCGAAGCACAGAAATTTATAATCAGACTGGCCAACCGTCTAGTTTCTACTCAGCACCCCATGGCTGAATACTTCAGGCACGCCAGAGTATCACCTGCCATGTCTAAGCACGCTGCTTAGGGGTCACAATGCATTTGCTCAATACTCAGCACTATATGACAGCCACCTGGGAACATGAAGTTTTCCAGGGACTCGCAACATTCACATTCACAGGTAACTGCAGCAGTAAATCATTTCAACTTCAAAGGCGCAACTAATAAAGAACTCAGTCCCAGGCCAGTGGCTGAATAGAGGCTCCCTAATCCTAACCCTAACCCTTTTCCTAGCCGGAAGAATAAATATTCAAAGTGAGATACCGCTAGCTGGAATGCCAATAACTTACACTGAGAAACAAGTTGAAGTCTTGAAAGCCTGATACAGCAGTGATGCCCATCAGTGCCCCTCTGGGAGCTGAGGCAGGAGAGTCACCTGGACCGAGGGGTTCAGGGTTAACCTGAGCTACATGGTAAGACTTAACCTCAGAAAACAAAAACACCTCATTGGGAATGCAGCTCATCTCAATGCTTGCCTAGCTAGTGCAAAGCCCCAGGTCCAGCTCCCAGAACCTCTGTAAACTAAATGTGTTGGTGCATACCTGTAATCCTACCCCGAGGGAGGTAAAAACAGAAGGGTCAGAAGTTCAGGGTCATCCTCAGCTACATGGCAACTTTAAGACCAGCTTCTGATACATGAGACCCTGTCAACAAAAATCTTTTTAAAAGCCTTATTCATGCCAGGCAATGGTGGCATACTCCTTTACTCCTTGCACTTGGTGAGGTGAGGCAGAGGCAGGCCAGCCTGGTCTACAGAGGAAGTTTCAGGACAGCCAGAGCTACACAGAGAAACCTTGTCTTGAGGAAAAAAAAAGAGCAACAACACACACACACACACACACACAAAAACCTTATTCAAACAAATATTCAATACCTACATCAGAACTATGTGAAATGATAAAATCAGCACCAAGAGAAAGGATGGCAGACAAAATAATGTTGTGGTTACCCAGGAGAATGTCCTTGACCCCATCAGCTGCACCGGGGAACTGACTACAAAGTCCGCAAGTCTGAGCTGTCACTTAATACAGGAACTGTGCAGGGACAGTGGAGGGGGGGGTAGGGACAGTGGAGGGACAGGGCCAGGGAGCAAATACGGCAGAAGGTTCCTAAGGGCAAATCCACTGCAAGGAGCAGAACTGTTGGCTCAGTCACCCTTTCAGGCTTCTCCACATTTGAAAAGTGTGGTTGTGAGTGTGAGGACGGTACACACTGCAGTCCTGGGACTCAGAGGACAGCAGGAAGATGTGGGTGGATTTCCGAGAGAAAGAGGCCAGCCTGTCTATATAGTGAGTTCTAGGCCAGCCAGGGCTACACAGAGAACCTGTCTCACTTTTTAAAAAACATTGGTGTGTGGAGAGATAAATTATCAAGACAGCACAATGTGTCTGTGCATCCAAGTTACCTGGGAACTTCCAAAGCACCAAAACCAGGGTCCCACTCTTGGGCTGCACCCTGCAAAGGATAATCTACAGTGTTCGCTTACGGTGGCCGAAAGCAATGGAGATGCCAAGTCACGGCTTAACACTCGGACAGTCCTGAAGTCAGAGTCAAAATTTTGATTATTTTTCTTAAGTATTTTTAGTCAATGAGAAGTTAACTGTTTTTAAACCTAATGTAGGTATTAAATACAACAACAAAGAAATTTACTTAGCACATACACTGGGTAACTTGAGAAATACTGCATTCACATTAAATCATTACCTGATAAATTTGTATTGAGCTTTCAGTACTGTGTAGTTTAGCAATGGAAAGGCCCTCAACGCCATTAAAAAGGAAGAAGGAAGGAAAGAAAGAAAGAAGGAAAGAAAGAAAGGAAGGAAGGAAGGAAGAGAGAAAGAGTCTGGAGGGAGTAGAAGAATGGGAGAGATTTACTTCTCTAAACAAATCTACCTAGAAAGTCTACTGCTCAACCTGCAAAATTCAATTTAGAGAACTGGAAAGGGGGGGAACAATGTATTTAGGAGACACATTAAACATTTACCCCATTCATAAAAAGAACAAGGACTAGGGTGACG
Organism: Sigmodon hispidus; assembly: GCA_004025045.1. Classification (NCBI taxonomy): domain Eukaryota; kingdom Metazoa; phylum Chordata; class Mammalia; order Rodentia; family Cricetidae; genus Sigmodon; species Sigmodon hispidus. The sequence continues at coordinate 15,100 of PVIH01012658.1, read as the reverse complement.
GCTGGGTGGACACAGCGCTTGCTGCTTGAGCATGAGGGCTTGAATTGAGATCCCCAGCACCCACAAAAGGATGACCTAGGCAACGCCTGCCAGTAACCCCAGTGCTGGGGACCATGGGGTGGCCGGGCAGATCGAGGGGAGGGGACTGATGGGCCAATCTAGCCTAGAAAGCAAGCTCAGCGAGAGAACTCTCTCAAAAAGGGGAGGGGGAGCAACAGAGGACACCCAGTGCTGAACTCTGACCCCTACGTGTGAAAGCATGTGCATGTGTACCCAGGCACACAAACACATACACAAGACACCCTCCTTCCCCCAACACACACATTTTTAAAAGATTCTTATTTTATATTTATGAGTGTTTTGCCTGCATGTATGAATGTGCACCACATATATGTTTAGTCAGAAAAATAAAAGCATCAGATCCTCCAAAATTGGGGTTACAGATGGTTGTGAACCTCCATATGGGTTAGAGTTAGGGTTAGGAGAATGGAACCCAGGTCCTCTGAAAGAGTAGCCAGTGCCCTTAACTGATGAACTATCTCCATCCCACCCACCCCCAAAGAATTATTATAAAAAGAACAGAGAAGCCTGACTAAAATTATAATCTTGTCTCTATGTCAAAGATGAGTCATAATCAGTAAAGCTATAAGGAAAGGATCCCTTGGAGAATACACAACTTCAATTCTCCACATTCAAATTGTGCAAATTATTTAAAGACACTCCAGTGAGTCTTATATATGAAGAAAAGCTCTCCAAGGTCCAATACATAAATTTAAACCAACACTCATTCCTGCTTGCCTCCTTGTCTCTATTCATCTTTCATATTTAAAGTGTATGTATGGCTTAAGGTATGAAACATATGTGACTAAAAGGTACATAAGATAGAAAATGATGGAAAGTCACAAACTTAAAAAACATACTTTAAAGGCAGGTATGGTTATTCACACCTGCTGCCCTAAGCACTTGGGAAGCTAAGAAAGGGCCTGTGCCTATCTCTAAGACCCTATCTCTTCACTTGATTTTAGTCAAAAGAATGAGAAACAATGAGATCTTGTTGGGGGAAAAAAAAACAACAAGAATTCTAATAATAGACATTGTCATAACAATATGTCTCACAATCTAGGTGCCTTTAATAAAAGTTTTATTGATTATACATTAAGTGCATACATTTAAAATATTGAATTTAATAAAGTTCAATTATTTATTTTGGTATATAGTTGTTGTTTTTTGTGGGTTTTTTTTTTTTTAAAAAAAAAAAAACTGAATCCTTGAATCTCAGCCTTGCAATTAACTTGGATTCCAGGCATGCACCACCACAGACTCAATTTGGTAAATTCTCTCTCTCTATTTAGAGGTGGAGTGTTGCGAAGACTGAACCTGGGACTTCACACATGCTAGGCAAATGCTTTACACGGCAGCTTGTTTTTGTTTTGAGACAGCATTTCTTCCAGTCCAGGCTAATCTAAAACTCACTATGTAGCTGAGATTAACCTTGAATTCCTGATCCCTTCACCTCCACTTTCTTAGTGCTCGAATCACAGGCATCACACATCATGTTAGGCTACAGTCTGGCACATTTTCTCTCACACACACACACACACACACCCTTGAAGTCATTAGCAACAGAGATAATGCACATGACTATGTTAGATGGGCTTTTCAATCTGTGGACTGAGTCATGGGTAAAAGAGACAACGCCCTCTGCAGGAAAAGAAAGTCTTCATAGATTGCTTCTCTTAAGTCTCTAAAGAAGTGTCTAAACACTTTCATTAGCAGACAGAGACAGTTGAGTTCAAGGCCAGAATGGTCTACAAATCGAGTTCCAGGACAGCCAGGACAACACAGAAAAATCTTGTCTTGAAAAAAAACAATCAATAACAGATAAATGGTGAGATTTTGAACTTTTATCCCCCAAGTGAAATCTAAGAGACAGGAATGTATTTTATTATTCTATCTTAGACATTGTTCCAAATAAAGAAATATGTGGTCTAAAAATAAAATAATGTTAGCATTCAAAACACTCAGAAAAAAAATTAAACAAAACCACAAAAACACAGCATTATGTTTGAATGGAAATCCAAGGCTAGAACACCACGAGGCAGAAAAGTGCTTGCCTGGAGTTCACATGGCCTTAGGTTCAGTTTCCATCACTAAATAAAAACAGTAAAAAATATAAAGATATACATCTGTCTGCTAATTTCAATTCAAATTTAGAGGGATTATTTACAAATTATAACAATATATTCAGAAGTAAGTTTGCCAAATTAGGCCTAGGTATACTTACGGGCAGACAGGGCTATTCTAGGCAAAACTGGGGAAAAAGGTATCTTTAGTAACTACCAAAGGCTGTGTCCTCATCCTTCCTCAGGAACTAGCCTGGTCTGCTGCATCTTCATTGATGTTTCATGGTTCCCAGCAGAGGGATTTTTATTTATTTATTTTTGACTCAGGAATCTAAAACATATCCACACTGTGTCTATAAACTGCTCACAGGTGCAGATGCTGCTTCCTTCCCGGGGGATAGCGAGTGTCGTTAAGATGCACCATGTCTGCTCCATTTTTACTGCTTTCTTACCAAGGGTCTGTGCAGTAGCTGGAGATGAGACCAGTCTTTGTCCAAGACTCAAAAGCCTTCTAATCAATGTTACTTAAAGTTAAAGGGGAGATTCCCAAGATCATCCAGAACTTCCAGGGGCAGGCCCATTGAGTTACTGCTGTGGCACACCCCAGACTCTCCATTATGCTACATTACATACTACTCAATATAAGGGGTTTAATTTCTTTGCAGGGATTTTTGGTCTCCAAGTGGACCATAAGCAGCAGTATGGGGAGATGCCACATCTTACTATACTCCCAAGAACCTAGGACATGTATTAAATATTTCTAAATAGAAAACATAATTCATGATGATGACTACATGTTACATGCAATGCTACTTGTACTTTATAAAAACATAGGTATATTCACTTTGCTATTCGAGATGGAACCAACACTAATCATTTCATTTGTTCAGGAAATTATAGGAGGGCAGTCACTGAAACAAAACACTAGCTCTCACTGTCCACCAGGCAAAGAAAAGTTAAGCAAAATTGTTAATTGTTTAATAACGCTGGGACTACACGGCTGCATTCCCATTGTGAAACATTCATTGTTGCTACCCCCACACACAAAGGAAACAAAGGAACAGGAGAAAACAACTTAAAAAGTCTAATAAAAATCTAGGAAAAGTTCCAGACCATGATCATCATAAAGTTTCCCAGAGTTAATAAATACGGAAGATTCATAATTTCTGGGAGAGACTGACATTGTTGTGTTTTGATGTCTCAACTCAAATTCAAATAAAAATTGTTTACTCAAATGGATTTTGTGGTCGGAATTGGGATTCTCTTTATACAGAATCAAAGGACATAAAATCCACATTAGGATTCTTCCCTCTTATCATTTCATTGTTGTACAATGTTTAATGGTAGCTGCCCCAAACAGCAGCTACCAAGCTATGAACTCACCAAAGCCCCCTGGACTGATTTCCAGAAAGAAAATATGCCCATCTTTCCTTTTCTGCAATACCACCCCAACCTCACTGGCCCATATCAGGGGCTCCACAATACAGGGCATCTGCTTTTATGTGAATTAAGTAAAACATAAAAAGAGGGACAGGAGAGATAGCTCTGTAGTTAAGAGCACTGGCTGGCTGCTCTTCTGGAAGACCCAGATTCAATTCCAGCACCCACAGGGTGCCTCACAACCACTTGGAGCTCCAGTTTAAAGGGGTTTGATGCTTTTTTTCAGGAGCCATAAACACAAACTGTGCACAGACACACATGCAGGCAAAATAACTACACACATAGAAACTTAAATGAACATTAAATTAAAATTTAAAAGTAGCAATGAATTGTTTTCTAAATCAGAAGGAAGAGCCAGGCAGCCTTGTGGGTGCACATGTATGGTTCCAGCACTCAATGAGAGGGCCACACAGCAGGATCAGGAGTCTCAGGTCACCTGGACAACACAGGAAGTTCAAGGCCAGCCTGGGCCACACAGTGTGACCCTGTCTCAAAGACAAGCCTATTTGTTTTACTGGATGGGATTTAAGGACATCTGATTTGTGGAGTCTAAATAATGTCAAGAGATTTGGGAAACCAGCAAACATTCCTACCAGGTCAAAGATTGTGGTCCTTGGAACTTTTTAAAAAATATTTATTTTTATTTTTTATGTGAATTGGTGTTTTGCCTGCATGTATAACTGTGTGGGGGTGTCAGATCTTGGAATTACAGACAGTTGTTAGCTGCCCTGTGGATGCTGGGAATCAAACTCAGGTCCCCCGAAAGAACAGTCAGTGCTCTTAACTGCTGAGCCATCTCTCCAGTCTACCCACCTTTTTTTTTTTTAGTCACAAGATTTTTATGGAAATCTTACTTTGAAAGATGTACTTGGGGTCTGGAGGTACAGCATCTGCTGTGCATGCTTATGAGCTGATTTTTTTTTATGATTTTCAGCATCACAAAGGAAAAAAAAAAGAATTCATTTTCATACTCTGATTTTCTAGGTAAAAGAACCCTTAAAATTTAAACCTAAAGGAGACATTTCATTTGAATTAAAGCCAATGAAGACAATAAGGCTGGTGTGACTTCAGCAGAGACATTAATCATGCAACAATGTGAGTCTGGAAAACTTCACAGCAGACAAGGTCTGATGTCCCGACTCGATTTCAAAAGTTGAAAACAAAACAAAAGAAGCTCCTCCTCCCCATACTGTGACATTCTCAGGGAAGTCATCGCAACATGGTCGGGGCAGTCACTGCACACAAAAGCAAGCTTACAAACTCACTAGTCACTTGGCGGCATAGAGGGAAACAAAGCTCTGTCACAGAGACACTTTACACTATTGTCAACAGGGAAGAAGGCTTCCCCCATAAAACAGACTAATAGAAACATCAGTTAGAGACATGTCTTAGGTTTACGGCATGGTTTTTGAACCTGTGTAGGGAAGATAATCAATGGTCATCTTTCCATAAGACCAAAAAAAAAAATCTTTCTATAGAAAAAAAAGGCTTTTTCATTGGTCTAATAAAGCAATCTAAGGAAAGTTTTAATTCTGTATGTCCCGCACTGGCAAATGCAGACAGCTAAGGGTTAAAGTGCCGTGTGGTCAAGGAAAAGAACTGCAATGATTCTGAACAGAGCAAGCAAAAGTAAGGAAAACCTCACAAGAATACACGAGAGTAAAAAATTGAAAAGGAGAGGGCTATGGGAAGCACTGCTTCAATATCAAGTGGGGTATTCTGACTATTTAATATATTAAAATGAAACATCAGTGCTAAAGAATCACTCCTGCTGTGACGCCAACCACCCCATCAATATGGACTTTAAGTTCAAAAGAACGAGGAGGTAAGTTTATTTTGTTTATTTGGTTCGGGTTTTGTTTTGTTTTGAGACAGGTTTCTCTGTGTAAAAACTGACTGTCCTGGAACTCACTTACTAGACCAGACTGGCCTTGAACTCACAGGGATCTGCATGCCCCAGCCTCTCAAGTGCTAGGGCTAAAGGCATGCCTCCACTGCCTGGCAATTTTGTTTCTGTTCTTTAAATTGATTCCTGGGAGCAGGCTGCAGAGATGGCAAAGCACAACTACCTGTAAGTCCAGCTCCGGGCAATCCAACACTTCTACCCTCAGGGGCTTTGTGCTCTGGTGCACATACCCACATAAACTAAACAAATGCACATAATCTAAAATAAAATAAGCTTTAAAACAAAAAACAGTTGTCTTCTAGAGGATGGGGCTGTAGATGGCAGGGCATGTGTTTAGTATGCACAAAGTGTATAGTTCAATTCCAGCAGTCAGAAAAACAAGGTTTCTGCTTAAGAAACTCCCTTTTGGGGGATTACTACTCACTCTCTTTAATACTGATTAGACTCAATAACATTTCTGTGTAGGGCTCACTTGTTTAAATAGGTCCTATTCTGAGTACACTAACATCTCACTTTCACTTTAAAAGGTAAATATATGTAATTTTTTTATAAGGCAGTGTCTTATGAAGCCTAGATTGACCTTGAATACACCAGGTGGCTTGAACTCCTGATCCTCCAGTCTCCACTCGCCAAGTGCTAGCATTATAGGCACATGCCAGCATGCCTAGCTACCTTCCAATGTTCAGTTTTGTATTTACTTGTTTCTGTGTTTGGTTGTGACAGGGTTTCTCTGCATAGCCCTGGCTGTCCTGGAATTCACTTTGCAATGAGCCCTGAAACTCAGAGACCACCTGTCTCTAGCTCCAGAGCACAGGGGTTAAAGGCATAGGCTACCCAGGCCCTGTTTTATTTTCTAATCCCAACACTTGGAAGGAGGCAGGAAGGCCAAGAGTTCAAGGCCAATCTGGACTACATGAGACCCAGTCTTAAAAAACAAACAAAAAAGGAAAACCCTACAACAAAGAAGATAACAATAAAAGACTCCCCATTCATTTTTAGAGGCAGGCAGACTTTTCGTACATGTCTTTGTTTGTCTACCTAAATAAAAAGAACTGACTGGGATGGATCAAATCCTCTAAACCACTCTATTTTGAAGTGCATAGATTCCACCGAATTCAAATGGTACAATTTAAATGTGTACAAAAAGGGGCCCCAAAGCTAAGTGCTCCCTTTGAAAGGAAATAATGAATGAATTGTTTTTTACTTCCTTTTTAACTTAACTTTTTCTCTGTTTTTGTTTTGGAAAGAAGTGTTAAACCTGGCGTTATACGTAGTTATGTACATACAATTTATTTTTATTTTATGTTCATTGGTGTTTTGTCTGCTTACAGATTGTGGCTTAAAAATACTGAAAGCACCTAGTTTGGTGGCAGATGCTTTTAACCCCTGCACTGGGGAGGCAGAGACAGGCAGATCTCTGAGTTTGAGGCCAGCCTGGTCAACATAGAAAGTTCCAGGACAGTTGGGGCTACACAGAGAAACCCTGTCTCAAAAATAAATAATAAATAAATGTTTTTTGAAAAGAAGAAGAAATATAAGGAAACTTCCCAGCCTTTTAAAAGAAACGCATTTCAAGCAAGGCATGGTGATGGTACACACCTTCCACCCCAGCACTCTGGAGGCAGAGGCAGAGGTAGAGGCAGACGGATCTCTTGAGTTCAATGCCAACCTAGTCTACAGAAAGAAACCCTGTCTCTAATACAAAACGAAACAAAAGCCGTATTTCAAAACCAGGCATGGTGTCCATGCCTACGATCACATCATTTTGGAGTCTGAGATGAGAAGAGTTCTCAAGACAGGTGAGCTACAGTGGGTACCAGGCCGTGCCTACTTAGAAGAGGAAAAGAAGGAGGAGCAAGGGAGGGTGCTGAAACAGGGTGTGTTCAGTGGGAAATATGAGGCCTTTCGTTTTCAGACTAATTCCTTAATACGCTGTATCTAAGTGCCTATAAATCTTTTTATTATTTTATTTCATTTATTTAGTGAGTATATGTGTGCATAAGAACAATCTCTGAGGGTCATTCTCTCCCCACATGTGGGTCTCAGAGGTGTAACCAATCAGAGCCTTTACTCCGTGAACCACCTCCCTGGCCTTATATACTCTTTTTTTAAGTGTTGTTCACATTAACTGGGTGTAGTAGCTAACACCTGTAATCCCAGCGCTCAGGAGACAGAGGCAGGAAATCACTGAGAGCTCCAGGCCAGCATGGACCATCAGGGCTCAGAGACCCCATCTCAAAGAAAAAGTACATGAACAGCAAACTGTGGGACTCATGGCTGCAATCCAAATGCTCAGAAGGCTGAAACAGGAGATGAACAGCCTGGGCTACACATGAGAATTGGTTCTGTCTTTAAAAGGAGGACAAGTTTTCTAAAATTTGTTTATTTTAGCCAATGAAAATATGTGGCCAACTAAATAGGGTAGATGATTAAACAAAGGATCTTACTGTAACGAGGTAATTCTGTCAAGAACAATGTTATAAAACTCAGTCATACTCCTGAGTTTTAAAATGAAGATCCTTCTTTTCATTCATGCACTTATAATTTAAGAGGGCACAGTAACTAAACTATATTTTATTGACAAATAAAAGGATTCTATAAGCAATGCAGGTAGTAGGCTCCATCAAATTTGCACATTTTTTAAAAATGTATTTCCCAATTTGTGGGAAAGTTTGAAAATTGTTTCACTTTCTGATTCTACACACCTCCATTATAATTCCTACCACACATTACTGCAACCACTTAGCAGCAATTATTAAGATTGTTCAGAAGAAAGAAGTTTTCTCATGAATGGAGCAAAAGCAAGCTTCAGTCTGTGAGGAAGTGATGCCATTTTACCTTTCAGTGTGAGGCTCAGACATCTTCTTTATTAATTCTGAAGGAGAGAATTATATCCTGTCACCATTTGAGAATTTCAAAATCTAATTTGTGTGGTTAACATTAATGAATAGTAGCATTCAACTTAATGATAGAAAGCTTAAAAGTCAGAAAAGGTTATGATTAAAACCTGGACATGTCAGGTAACAAAGGAAGATATTAGACATGCTTTTTCAGATTATTTCAATTTAATTTTCAGAATTAAAAGTCTGTTAATAAATAATAAACTTCATTTACTTTTTAAGCCTAAAATAAGTAAAAATTCTTGGATTTTTGTTCCCTGAGTATCAATATTAAAGGTGTAAGCCATCACACCAAAGTAAAAATTCAGTTCAACAAGAAACAATATTCTCTACAGAAACGTACATTCAACTATACATAAACAATTATTTAATTAATTCCACATGGTTTATTCACTTTTATATGCCAGGTACTTTTCGAGACATCAGCAATGAACTCAGAAATGAAAAGCTACTGTTAGTTTTATAGGCAAAAACCACGGACAACCACCATGTGACTTCTATAACAATTTTATAATGGAGGTGGGTACAGGCTACTATGCAAATTTAAATTAAAGAATGTAAACAACAGTGCCTGAAACTTAGCATTCAGGAGTCTTACACAGGTTTGAAGCAAAAAGAAAAAACAAGTAAAACATTTGGGACATCTCAACTCATCCAATAAACTAAAAGCCATTTTTCAAAACAATGTCTCACTTTATAATCCCCGTTAGCCTTTTATTTCTGCTAATTTTCCTCAGCTTCCTAAGCGCCAGGGTTACAGGTATATTACAGTATGTTTTGCCCAATAACTGAATTTTCTTCCTTAACTTCTGTGTATGTGTATGCACGTTCCTGTGGGGTACGTGCATGTGCAGATGAGCATGCACATGTATGAGCATACACGTGGAAGTCAGTTCACTGCTTAGGCACTACCTACTTTGTTTTTGAAACAGTATCTCTCACTGGGCTGGAACCTGCCAAGTTGGCTAAGCTGATTGACCAGTGAGCAGCAGCCTCTTGATGCTTCTATAGCCCAGGGATTGGCGGCTTATACCAGACTTGGCTCTTTACTGTGGGGTCTGGGGACTTAATGCAGGTCCTCATGCTTATCAAGTGAGCCATATATTAACTGAGTTGTCTCTCTTACTTTTTTGAAGGGATTTTGAGACACGGTCTTGTTAGGAAGTCCTGGTTGGCATAGAACTCTATATGTAGACCAAATGGTCTCACATCTGTAGCTTGCTCGCCTCTGGAGTACTGGCTTACAGGTATGTGCCATCATATCTGGCTTCCAATAACTGAATTTCTTAAATGTTTCATATAAACTCTAGTTCAAACATCAGGTGTGCTTAACAGCAATGATTCTATACCACCGAGGCTAAGAGCATACGCAAATCAGTGGTGGGACCCTTGTTTCTACACAGGCAAGGTTCTAGGTTGGATTCCTAAACACGCTTGTTTTTAAAAAGTCACCTGTATACAGACAAGAATCATACCAGAGTTAAACTTGGGAACCTATCAAACACTATTCAAAATCTCTGAACATGTTAATTCATTCTGTCCTCATAACAGTATGGTGTAGGTACTGCTACTATTATTTCATAGATGAAATACCCCAAGTTAACTTGGCTAAGGGCACAGAAACGGCGAAGGGAAACACTGAGACATTAACCCCAGGACCTGATCCAAGAACTCTCTCTTTTCATTTTGTTTTCGTTTTAGTTTCTTTGTCTGTTGGTTTGTTTGTCTGGGAAAAAGTTCCAGTATGGTCTGCATCCTGGGCTCTGATCATCATCCTGCCTCAGCCTCCCTGGCAAGATAGCAGCCTTGTCCAGACCCCTGCTCCCCCTCCCCCCACCCCCATTGTATTCACACGTCTGTTCTGATGCGGATGCACACGTGTGTGGAGGTCAAAGGCTGACATCAAGAATGTGCCTCATTCTTTATCTTTTATTATGCTAGGGTCTCTTGCCTGAACCCAGAGCTTGCCAATTTGGCTAGTTTGCCCCACGAGTCCGTCTCCACTTCCCAGTACTTCGAGTACAGGAAGGCTGCCACATTTTTGTGGACCAGCTGAGGGATCTCTCCAGGCCCTGGAGCTTGGCTCTTGTAGTCTATGGAAAGCATCGTATTAACCCTTGAAGGAAGAAACTTTTAAAGAGAGTTTTTTTTCTGCAGAAAATGTCCAGATTGTGTGAAATTTGTCCAAGGTCACAGAGCCAGTGAGAGAGAGAGAGTGGCAAATTCAAATTCAGACACCAGGTCCCTGTGCTACAAGGCTTTACCTTCAGGAAAACAGCCACATGGTAAATGTATTAAACAATTCAAAACGTCTTTGTGTAAGTCTTCCTGAAACACGCTGGAAGGCCTGGGAGCTGGTGACAAGTATTTCTTTAAAACAGCATTTTTACATGTAGTCACTTTTCAACCTCACCACTTTGGACTGATCATAACCGCATTTCTGCTCTTTAAAAAGAAATCTTTCTGTAGCAACTTGGCAGATTTCAGCACAGGAACAGTCTATTCTTTAAAATTAAATTTAGTAACAACTTATTCTGGTTAGTCTGAAAGAGAAGTCGAAAACGAACTGCTAAGAGGCCAATGCTGCATTTTAATATTTCAAAACATGTTTGGTTTGGCCTAATTTTAAATCTTGTGGACAATTGGCATCGAACTCGATTTACAGAGGGCAATACCAACTTAAAACTACTGAATTCTAAACAACCACCTCAGAATCCAGGTCGGAGCAACCATTTCTTATCATTCTTTTACCTCAAAATAAATATTAAAGATTCATAAGGTAAGATTCTCATGAAGCAGATAGATATGTGTGGATATTTGTAGTTTGGAGGCACTTACAATGGAGAAACCAAATTTAAAATTGACGAAATTCTGTAGAGTAACATTGTTTAAAGAATAGTCAAGAATACAAAAGGTATACCGAAAGAAACAATATCTAAACTGTTCTTCCAGCCACGCAGCTCTGCACTGTGTTCAGAGAGTAAGACAAATTTCTGTGTTGTAATGCCTCCCTAGGGCAGAGGAAAACCGAAGTGGACATAGGCTGGATTCCCTTCTTACCTTGCTCTCTTCCAACAGGTTCCCACTTCATAACCTTTAACACCGAATTCACATTTTTTCAGAAGAAAACCCATAAAAGAGCTTCAAAATAAAAGCGCTAAGCAATGCCACTAGGCAACCAGTCTTCTCCTCTATCACCTTGCATTCGAATTAAAAACACCTTTTCCTTTGCCTTCATTGAATGAAAGTTAACTTTGATTTAGAGAAAATGTGCCCATTAGGCATTTTACACTTTTTGCAGGGCACTCAGTCTATCAGATCACATCGCTGACTATTACTGCTCACTTAGGCATTCAAAAGACAGAAAGCATGCCAGCACCAATTATTTTACAAGAGGCATAATGCCCCGCTGGTGGAAGTCTGGCAATACCTACTTGTACAGCAAGACAGGAGAAGGAGGGCGTCAAGGGCGGGGGAAGAGCGAGCTAGGGAAGGAGGGAGTCGCCTCTTCAAATCCACGCCGGACTGGGAACCTCCAGCCACAATCTGATCCCTACCCTTCCCCAAAGTGGCCTGCCAACCACAGTTTTATTTCACACCACCCCACCCAAAGCCATCGCGCCGTACTCACCTTCCGCGAAGAAGTGGGCGCAGGGTCCAGCTCCCGGGCAGGTCGTACGGCCGCGGGGAGCGGGCGTCGGTCGGTGCGTCCCTCGGTGCGGGACTGGGAACCCGACGGGTGGGAGCGCGGAGGAGCGGGAGAAGGAGCGGAGTAGGGGCGCCCGCTCCTACCGAGTCCGCTGGTACTCCACCGCTGCCCCGCGGAGGAAAGCCAACCGGGTGATGGACTGACTGTCGGGGGAACAGCGGGGACGGGCGAGGAGGGCTAAAGGGACGAGACCGCGCGCGGGCTGGACGGGAGACGACAAGAAGCGGCTCGGGGTCTAGCCCATGCCGCGGCGGCCTGGGGACAGAGGCTGGCAGAGGGGAAGTTGCCGTGACTGGCGAGATGCGGGAGGAGGGCGCACCGGGAGGAGTACAGCCAGCCAGCCATGGATAGCGGGGCGCCGAGAGCAGGGGCGGCCGGCGGCGGGGAGCACCGCCCGCAAGGCTCGCTCAAGACATTTAATTGGATTGATGGGTTGTGCAGTGACTCACAGACTTTAAAGAGTCCTAGGGCAGTCCCCGCCCAGCTGGACCGGGAAGGAGCGGCGGGGCGGGCGGGGTAGGGGACCGGGGAGAGCCGCGAGGGAGGAGGTGGAGGGGCGGGAGCCCAGCGAGGATGCCCAGTGGCAGGGCACGCCGACCTGATGGGCGTGATCGTAAACCAATGGCAGTGGGGCTCGCTAGGTGGCTGGCTTCGCCCCTGGCCCAATGAGTCTTCTAAGGACACTGTCGCGCACCGGGCGGGGGAAGTGATGGGGGTGGGGAGAGGTGGGTGGACGTTGAGCGGGGGGAGGAGAAAACGAGCCGCGGGAGACCCGCGGAGTCACCCTGCCCTCCTCGTTCTAGAAGTGCGCTTTCCGCCAATCCGAGAGCCACCTGGGGGTGATGGACGTCAGCCTGTGGCCAATGAGGAGAAGAGGCTGGCGGGGAGGAGTGGGCGGGCCTTCTTCTCCCCCCTCCCCTTCCCTCCCCTCCCCCCTCCTCTCCCTCCTCCCGCGCGATCCTCCAGCCCTCTCCCCCTCGGCCCCGGTCAGTCACGCAAGTAACCGTGTGCGATCCCGGCCGCACGGGGCGGAGCGAGGCGGGACGGGGCGGGGCGGGGTGGGGCGATGTAACCGGGGACGAGCTGGAGGGGCTCACGGGCGGGTCCCTTGTGAAGCCTGCAGGCAGACCCTGCGGCCAAGCCCACTCTCCGGGCGGTCGGATTCGGAGTGGATCCGAGCCAAACTTGATTCGCAACGCCCAGTCCTAAAACAACCCGGTGTGAAGTCCAGTGGGCATGTACTCCGGCATTTGAGGAGCCAAAGACACGAGGCGTGGCAATCATTTTGACCTGGGATTTGCCCGTTTTGTAGGGAAGTCACCTAAGGTTTGGACAGGTTGAAACAGCTCTTCAGAACACAGATTTCTTTATTGGATTTCTGGAAAAGGCAGAACCTGGCGTGAACGACTCTTTGGCTTTGCAATACTTGTATGTTGCTTAGCTTTCTCCACACTCTTTCCCACTTCCTCACCTTGAACCCTAAGGCAGTGCCTCCGTGCGTTGGTACTTATCCCCAGGAGCTATGGCATGCCTCAATATTTGGGCTACTGTCCAGTAATCACAGACTTTAACCCTTTGCAGACACTAGTACTTGAAGGAAGTCCCCCCAAAACAACCACACTGTCAAAATCCATCTTACTAAACAAAATGCGTTCTGTTTTGGGTGTTGTTGGAGACAGGGTCTTGTTACCTAGTGCTGGCTGTCCTGTTACTTGCTGTGTAGCCCAGGCTGGACCTTACACCTGTTTCATTCCTACTGCTTTTGCCTTTTTCAAATTCAGAAGTGATCTCCTGAGGCATAAAACAACTGCATTCCTATTCAAATCTACCTCGAATACCCAACATCCATTTCTGACAAAGGCAGGTACTAATGAGACACCGATGCTGTAGGTTCTTGAAATAAGACACACAGAAACAGACAGACAGACAGACAGACAGACAGACAGACAGACACACACACACACACACACACACACACACACACACACGCCCCAGCTGAAATCAACAGTGGTCTGGAAATCAAAAAGTCTAGAAATAAAAGCAAAGGTTTACTCTATTCACATTGGGGCTTTCCTCAGTTCTGGTAAGTTTAGGGATAGAGACTGTTCTGGGGCTTAGTTGTGACATGACCCTACTCCATGATTTCTTTCTGGAGTCCAGAATCTGCTAGTGAAAATGAGCTGTGCCAGGAACTTCTTGTAGCACACAACCTGTGTATGTATTTTCTGTTAGTGTTGAAAGCACTTTGGAGCTATGCAAGGCAAGGGACCCGGTGTTCTCACCTTTAGCCTACTATTTGGTAGTAGGTGAACAGTGTTAGCCAAGTCAACCTAAGAAAAGCTAAATCAGCCAGATCTCTCATAATGGCAAAAAACATTGTATTTCGAACCTGGATTACTGAACTACATTTTATTTTATGCATGTGGGTGTTTGATTGTATGTTTTAATGTGTGCTATGTTAGTGCCCGGTACCTGTGGAAACCAAAAGAATGCATTGGATCCTCTGGAACTGGAAATAGAGAAGGCTGCTCCCAACTATGTAGGTGCTGGGAACCAACCCTGGATCCTTTGTGCCGTCTCTCCAGTCTGCTATTGTTATATATAAAACCTTTTTCTTATATGAGGTCATTTTATAGATAGGTGAATATATAATGAACTATTATCTGTACCATACTAAAGAACAGATTTTTGATCATATGGATGATCTCCAAATAAGGAATAGTAGTATCTTGTAGAAGAACTATGGCTTTCCTTAAGCCTTACTGTGTACTGTGTGTCACTTTAGAATTCTGTGCCCGCCCTCTTCCAAAACTTCTTAAATTCTTTTTTTTTTCTTTATTTTGTATTTATTAAAAAAAAAAACACAGTAAAAAGAATTTAAAATGTGGAAGAGTTAACAATAACTATATAGAGGATAAGAATGATAAGCATGGCTTATCAAGGGTAGACATACAAATAAGATTGCTACACCTATATTTTCTTTGTGTTCATCTTTCCCTCTGAATTTTTTTTTTCCATCCCT